>VYYJ01000343.1:0-67138 GCA_021029165.1 Cyphoderus albinus | reverse complement strand
CAACCAATTTCGAGAAGATTTCTACCCTCTGAATATTCGGTAAGAATTGCACATAATCAACACATTTTCCGCGAAGAGCCACAAACGACCGACGCTGCGTAATGTGCAAGCGAAGGTCGCGAATCCCTTGTCCATACCGTTCAAAAAACTTAAGCCACTCTTGATGAACATGAAAGCTGTCAGCGTGGATAGTAGCGGAAACGGACTTTCCCAGAAACGTGGTTTTATCAAACGATTCAATTTCAGATGCAAGGGAAGTGACGCTGTGTGATATTTCCTCCGATGCTCGTGGCAATTCTAAAACTGGAAGTAATCGTGAGGTCAAGAAAGGCCCTTCCACACCAGTCTCAGAAAACTCAAGAGTTTGGCTGACGATTCCGGAGATTTTCTTTTTCCACGACTTGCACACCATTGAGCACCTCAAAATGTCACTTCTAGAGAGATATCCCTCGAAGTTTGGAAGAAGCGACCAAAATGCAGTTATTACGGAGTTTCTCAAGAGGTAGCTCCAAAACTCTGAAACACGCGAGTGAGCCACCAAGGAATTGGTTCGGGGATAGCAATTAAAAATTGTTTCCCACATCTGAAATAACAATAAGATTAATGCTAGTTTATTATACAATAAAATGTCCAAGAATTCTCCATGATCATGTTTTATAAATTACCTCTGCGGGCAAAGTAGTAGTTTCATTATTCTCGAGTTGTTCCATTCTGTAGTCCAATCTATTACCGTGTCGATTATATAGGTAACTCTAAATGAAACTCTCAATTCAATGTATTTAATTTTCAATTCACAATTTAAAATGTACGTTCGAAAATTGCAACTTGTGCAACTGAAAAGCTACTGCTTGCTTTAGCATTACTTAACAACTGTGAGCGAAAAGGGAGCTGCTCTGATGGGGAAAAGCCAAGATGAGTGGTGCAAAGTTTTTTGAGTGTTTACGAGCAGCTTAAAGCTGGAGCCTATTCGATATTCGAAGGCACCCAGTGAACTGAACAATGTGAGAAATCCATTGTTCGTAAATATATTTTAAAAATCGCTCAAAGTTGCCTTGAACCTGAATCATAAGAAAAAGGTTTTCGACAGCATAAGTCAATTCTTTGGTTTGAATCCATATAAAGCAGTGGACAAAATCCAACTCCTTAAACCCTTCACCCTTACCCTTTAAAATAACGTTATACAGAGTCAGAGAGTTTTTACTTGACCTATGCATAACATTAGAAATGATAGCATACGCGTTTCGCTTCCCTGTCTTGGTTTTTCTAAAGGAACATTCTCCCGTTACAACAGTTAACCCGATTTTACTTGTTAAGTTTTATGGTGTATGTAAAATATAACACATATTGCAACACAATGTGTGTTGTTATGAGCAAAGGAAGTTGAACAATTTTGTCATGATAATCCGTCTGTTTCTTGGCATTTTTTATTATGTATTTACTTGTTTTTTATGGTACACGTTTTATTTTATTTTAGGACTCAGGATTAACACTACTTAAGTTTCAATTATGGATTTGAATCATGTTAAAGATCTCACTTTGCAGGTAACAGGCAAGGCGCCACAGCATTGAAGCTGGGCAAAGAATCAATTTCGTTTCCCGACGCGTCGTTCAAGGCACCCATTTCTAAAATCTAAACTCCGTTAAAATACTAAATAACAACGATAATCATGATGATGATGACCATTCAAGCATTCTATTAAATAATAGAGGATAAATATTTCGACAATAAACCTAATAATTTTAATTTTTGTACATCAGCTTCAGCTCGCACTATCGGCTTTATTTGATGCTTCATTATTGAGCATTTGCTTCTATGTAAAAAGTTCCTTGGAAAAATGTCATTGTCAAGTTGAAAAAAGCAACACATTGACAACTGGATACATTGAGACTGGAGTTTATAAAAATGTTTAATCAACACTTTGAAACAAGTCTTCCCAAATATAAATACAGTACAGTAAAGAACAGTAGTACACATGTAAAGACAATATTATGAAACATGTTGACATTTTACCAAGTTTGAAGGTCATGATTGTTATTGGTGAGGAATTGTCTTCTTTAATTTGTTTACGCAGCGAATCATGCTCACTGTCTGTCACTTACACACTGGCTAGCTAAGTCGGAAGCATTTTAATGCTCCAATCACGGGGCTTGAATCTTATTTTTCCTAGAACCCTCATAAAGTCAAAACCCTAAAAATGTTTTGCTGCGTATAAAGCATAGGGTTAGGGTGAGTATAACAAAGTAAATATCATTGAACCCATTCGTGAGTTGTAAAAAAAACAAAGCCAAAGACTAAAGTCTGGTGTGGTCTGATTTGTGTGTTTCTTTGCATTTCTGCAGACTCCAACTCAACCCGTTAAATTCCTAATTCCTAATTAAAGCGACAAAAACGCATACTTAGGTTGGTTTACTTCGTCTGGCATACTCTTAAACATATTAGTATAGAAAAGTCGTTTTCGATTTAGGCTGAAATTGTATCTCAATAAAAATTCCTATTTCTCATTACTATATCAAGATTTAGGTGTGGAAGTCACCAAGAATGAGTTCCTTGTCCAAGGATGACCACGTTGTGGCATTGCGGGCCCGTCTCACGTGTGTAAGCTGTCGTTGTGGATGGTTATGCTGCGATTGCTACTGGGGCTGTGTGTGGTGCAAAGAGAGACGTTTGGGCTGCTTCTGCTCGGCAATTGCTCCAGAGACACCCGGGGTACGCTGCGACGTCTGTGTCGATCTCTTACCGAGCTGCCGCTGTGTCAACATCCACAGGTGCAAGTGGTGCACTGTTTCACTACAAAATTGCACCCGTGGTGGATGCCTCAGGTGGCTTCCATATCGTCACTCCGAGGAAGCCTTGATTTACAAGGCGATCTTCGAGAAAGACGATGGATTCGAGGACTTGTCTCTGTCGGAGTCTGAGTCTGAAATCGAACCGGAAGTGGAATCCCCACAGAATAATGAGGATAAGAGTGAGGTCGGAGAGGCGGAGGTCGCCCAGGTGGAGTACGATGTCATCATCAAAACTTTTGAGAAAAATGTCGGCGATGACAATATCAGCACTAGCTCCGGGGTATCCATGGACAGCGTGGTGTTCCGACTTGTGCGTAATTCATTTAAACGACGTGCTCATCACAAAAAGGAAATGGACTCTGTTTCCACTGAAAGTTATGCGAGCAGCACCTTGTCATCATCTTCTGAAATGAGCAAATGATTAGACGCAGATGTAACAATCTAGGTATTTATTTTCAGCGTGATTTATTTATTTTTATTTGAATTGTTGATTTATGAGTGAAACTCGAGAAATTTTGAGTTTTTCAAATTGCCATAAAAAATGAATCGCAAGGTTTACATTTCTCTGGATCTTTAACATCGCCAGTGAAATTTTCATGGTCATCTTGAATGTAACTTATACCTTCCAAAAATGTAGAGTTCATGTACATATGTTCCAAAGGGCTTAATTTTATCTAGAGTGCAATAAACTCAATTTCAAGTCTCATGTCGACAAATCAATTATATCTCATGTCCAAAAGCATCATTTATTTATCATTTAAATCATTTTGATGTCAACGGCCACGACCAATCATATTTTTTTTGGATTGGCATCTTTCTTGTTGAAGCGAGACAAAAGGTGAGCTTTGTTCCATTAACCCGTGATGCACATACGTTGACGTTTTCACCCTTTACGTACATTGGGGCTACGTGATGTTTGCGTCTTTCATCATCAGCATCATCGGATCGTTAAATCTTTATGATCTTGTTTTGCGTTCTGTAGCGAATGGGAATTCTCCGAAGGCGGAGATTAAGCAGGAAGAATCAGTCGATAGGCGGAGAAATTCATTCCTCCCGTGGTTAACAAACTCGTGAAAGGAAGAGACCGGATGTGCGACCGCCGAGGGTGATAAATCCTAGACGAAGACGCCAGGCTAACTGCGTTGCAAGCGACGATCGTACTGTTCTGTGCGCATTAGATTGAACTCAGCTAACCTTTAGATACTAATTGCGAATGACTAATCCTTTCAGCATGAGCGAAGTAGTGGAAAGATACTCTGAATAAAATCATATCAAATTTATCAAGGTGTACGTGACAAAGAAAGAAAAGATTGATCATTTCTCGCAGTATTGGAGTTTTCATCGGGGAATTCGGAGATCGGAATCTCGTGAGTGCCCTTGCATCAATCTGGCAGTGATCTTGCATCATCCAAGGAAAAGTACAGATTTTGAAGACAATTGAAGAAAGGAAGTGTGAGGCAACATCAGCGTTCCTCCTTGGTATTTTCAATGTCCTTGTGAAAATTATGCGTTTACAAAGTAAATAAACAGACCGTCGGAACCAAGTTTTGCAATACTTGTTTAAATTTTTTTTTGTTCAAGGTGAATATTTTCGGAGTGACGAAACTTCTTTCCCATTGTCCTGCTGAGGTGGTGGCGCAATGGGGTGCTCGGGCAAGCAAGAGCCAAGCCCAAGTCCGCTGCAAGAACCCAGCGACAGCAGCGAGACAGCCTCCGATGCAAGTGTGTCGGACTCTGAAACTTTCCATTCTTCTCGCGGTGAAAGGGCCAACGTCTTCCAGGGACAGACTGCAACTTTCACCGTTTTGTGCCGTAAGCCGCAGGTGCAACTAACTGGAAGCATGATGCTTCCAATCCCGCAGCATGTGAGGTGCTCCCACATTCCGCGTCCGTGTGTCCAACGAAGAAACTCGCCATCTCCGCGGAGGCATCGAAGGGAACCTCAGAACAACAATGGACTGGACGTTAATGGAAATCAGTCGCAGCAGCAGCAGCAGAATGAGGCGGCTGGAAGGGGCAGACGCAGGGAGAATGGACAAACTCCTTTCGACCCCACGCTTGTCAGACAAGAAAGTGGACAAGCAAGGCTTGAGCGTAACCGCGCCCGCAGGCAGCGTAAGCGTGAGCCTCAACGTGAACGCGAACAGCGTGAAGGCGAGACCGATGCTAATGCGGCTCTCTTGAGTGAATACTTGAATGAAGGGTGCACATTTGAAGATCTCCAGGGGATGGTGGGGGAGTGCGGAATCTGGCAACTTCAGGTTTTTCTCTTGGCATCCTTCTCTGGCTTTTGCACGGCGTAAGAAATTATTTAAGACATTTTTTGGTAATAAATATCAATCTCCTCCTAGCATTCGGATGCGCCTCAAATTGATTTTTTTCAATCTAGGCTCCATAATCTCGTGTATGGCTTCATTGGAGCTGTTCCGGATCATTGGTGTCGCATGCCCAATATAACTGGCTACACTTACGAAGAACTGCAGAAATTGCTGATTCCAATGTTATAATTCGTTGTTTATATCAACTTAAATAAATTTGTAATGGATCAAGGTATCATGTAAAGTTGTTTTTTTCTTTTAAAGGGGAAAAGACGGGAGGTCAAAGTGCCAACGGTTTGACTATTCCTACAATTACGGCAACCGTTCCCTTTCCGTACACCAAAACCTGACCTTGAAATGTGATGAACTGGACTTTGACACGACAGAATTTTCCCGCAGTATCCCAATGCAGGTATGTCAAACGAATTAATACATTCTAAATGAAACTAAAATGAGGTGAAAACTAATTTGGTGTTTGGATTGTTCCAGTGGAACCTAGTTTGCGACAATGCTTCTTGGGCCTCGGCGATTCAAATTGCTTACATGATTGGTATCGTCGTTGGGTCCCCGATTCTTGGTATTATTGCAGATTGGATTGGACGGAAGCCTGTGATTTTAACTTCAGCTCTAATTTATATTTTCGTTGGACCCTTGATCGCCTTCGCACCCAATTTTCAGATTCTCATTGTGTTGAGATTCTTTCTGGCCATTGGAACTCCTGGATTGTATGCAATTTCATACGTTTTGTGTAAGCGCCCTATAGAAGATTAACGATAGACTAATAATTGACTTAAATTATAATTGAATTTAATTACTATACAACCATTTAGTAATCGAGGTTATGCCTGAAAAGATAAGAGGAATTGCGGGAAACTTTTTTAACCTCCCATTTGCATTTGGATACGTCATACTTCCTGTCGTGGCCTACTATGTGAGAGACTGGCAGATTCTTCAGATAGTCGTTTCCGCTCCAGCGGCCCTTCTCCTCGTGACCGTGTACATGCTCCCGGAAAGTCCACGCTGGTTAATCAGAAAGGGGAGACTGGCCGAGGCAGAGATGGTGTTCAGGGAGGCGGCCGAAAGGAACGGAAAGGGACCGAACGTCCCCTTTGCCTTTTCCATACTGATAAGACAGGTACACGCCTTTGAACAGGAAATAGGACCGAAGGAAGACCAAGAGTGGAATAGCGTCATGAACATTTTCAATTCCAAAGCTCTAAGCATAAAATTTATTATCCTCTGCTTCTGCTGGCTGGCCATTGGAATGATCTACTATGGCCTTGCACTCAACGCCGCCAATCTCTTTGAGGATACCTACACGTACCTTACGAGAAACTCTTAAACTCGGGCTAAAGATGGCCATGTCCCTGATTTATTCTCTTTTCACATTCCAGGTATATTTTTGTGGGTGGACTGCTTGAATTCCCGAGCTACATGGTCCTGCCTTATTTTATCGGGAAGTATGGACGGAAACCGGTCTTCATTGGTCTCTTGATGATCACTGGTACGGCGCTCTTGTCCTCCCTCTTCTTCTCTGTAGGATCCCACCAAATCACTTACTTGGCTTACGTTGGAAAATTCATGATTGGAGCGTCCTACTCTCTCGTCTACCTCTACTCGACGGAAATGATACCCACACTGGTGCGCACCTTTGCCATTGGAGTGTTCGCAATGATGGGCAAGTTGGGCTCAACTTTGGCTCCCGTCATTGTCGACATTATCGTAAATATTCACGTAATTGACATTGCCTTTGAAAGCTGTTTAATTTGTCATTTGCCAACAAACTTTGCTACTTTTCATGCTCATTGTTTTCTATGCGTTCTGCATTTGCAGGGCCAACAGCACCACTTGCTGCCAAGTGTCATTTTTGGCGCACTTGCTTTCATTGCCGGAACAGTTTCCCTGTTTTTGCCGGAAACAAAGAATCAGCGATTGGCAGAAGGATTTCGCGAGACGGATGCCGAAAACAATATTAAGATGCCGCCGTATATCTATGGTGCGGAGCCGCCCAGGCGACCCCAACGACCTAGACATCCGCCGCCTCCTCCTCCTGGCCCTCCACCCTCATGAACCATTCATCATTTTGGAAATCATTTTTATTATTTATTATTTTACTAAGTTTGACATAGTAGAGTGGCGTCAGATTGGTGCTTTTGCGCGCTCGCATAATTCTTTGAAACAGTTATCATAACTGTGAAATAATTTTAATCCCTATTTAGGGAAAATATTTTTACATTTCTAATACCTAAAAAAAGTAATAAATTGTGGAATTTTTTTCTAGATCACTTCCGCATTCCAGATTATATACGTATGTTAACATCCTTAATTATCTTGGTACGTGCGTAAGCATGTCGTCAGCAAACAGCACCCGAAACGGAAGCATTCGATCATCCGCTGATTAAATAAGCTATTAATTTTCGTTGCTGACGTGATGCATTAACTGACATAACATAAAATTTCAGCGTACGTGCAGTTGCAGAGACGTTAAAAATGCATCCGGTGAAATTGATTACATAAGAGAGGAAGCGGTACCTCCGGTAATGGAGAATTGATTTCTTCCCGGAACTTCCTCGTCTCTTCCGCATCCGCACATCTTCCTTAATTACAGCTTCCTTATTACAATTCAATCAAAGAAAATCACCGCAAAAAAAGTTTTCATTTTGGCGACAACGGCTAAACTTTGGCATTCGATTTCTTGACTCAACTAAAGGAACAAGTCACCAGACAACCAACTCGAAGAGGAGACGACCGAATCCATTGGAAGGCCAAATCCCATTTCTCGACCTGTTAATCAATTCAAGAAGTTTCATCACAATGAAGGCTGTCTACATCATCGCCATTTTAGTTCTGATTGGTAAAGAATCTCTCCTTGTTTCAACTTGTTACCAAGCCTCCCATTCCAAATAATAATTGTGGCTTTGTCAATTTTAGCCCGCGGACCGGGGCCGATGACTACTGGAGTAATGGGACTCCCTGCTGGCGCCCAGAACATGGCTCTAAGCGAGGACACCAACGTTGAGGAATGCCAGCATCGCCACTGCATCTTTGATTCTGACTGCTGCACTGGATGCTGCGATTGGACCTGGGGCTTCATGTGCTACAGCGACGAGTTATAAAATCCTACACTGTAAAATCTCTTTCTTTCGTTTACATTTTTTCAAAATTGTAATTCGGCCATCGTAAACTTTCAAATCTCGAATTTCGAGTCATTAAATGCGAAAGATGTAGGATGAATGACAAAAGCATAAAATCATCACCTTGTGCGTCAAGAAACGCCACTTTTCTCATACAAGATCATATTTCATGAAGCATTGCAAGCTCACGGGGGTAACGATAGAATCTGATGCAGACAGACTCAGATTTCATACTTTTCATTAAGACAAAGGCAAGGGTATTTAGATTTTGCGAGCTGCTAAGTTTCCACTTGATCCATGCTCGAGCATTTCTCCATCTTTGCGAAACTGTTGAAAATGTAAATTATGCATTAAAGGAAGAACTTGCGTCTTCTTGGATACATAAAACAATCCAAAACTTTCCGTTGTGTTCCATTTTCGACAGACTTTTTAATGGCCCATTCAGTTCCATTTGGACCAAACTTTTCCGCTGTAAATTCGGGAAAAGTAAGCTGAACTACAAAAATAATTTCCGTCTTTTGCTTATGCGTAAATAAATAAATACATACGTAATGAATAATGAATGAATGCATGAGAGAAACTACAAACTTGGTATCAGACTGCAGCAAGCCATGAAAATTTTAAATCGGCCACATTACAAAAGTCCTTCCCCAAAGCATTAAATGATACTTAAATTAGTGAGAGCATTTTAGAACATCTGCAGCTAACCAGTCGCCTCATATTTAGCCATCGAAGAGTTTTCCCAACTTTTCGAGTAGTGTGTTTCTCTCTATGATTCTCTCTCGGTCTTTTTGTGTCTCTGATCATAGTTTAGCAGTGTGTTAGTTTAGTAGCCGCATGTATTTGTGGATTATGCAATAGTCGAAGTAATGAGATAATTAAAATTATTTTTGCAACACTTCTAACCATCCCCCGGTAGCTCAGTGGTGGAGCGTGGGCTTCTTTCCTATTTATCAACTGCATCGTCAGCACAGCACCTAAAATATAGTACAAATCAATTAGTCGTTAGTCTTTATTATCTCAAATTGCCATTCAGACCGCTCACGATCAGTTAGGTGGAAGCCCAGGACGGTGGTTCGAATCCACCCCGGGAGATACCTTTTTGCTTGGAATAGTCCAGTCAAAATGTTCCAGGAATTTTTATTTATTTTTGGGGATTGTTCTAAGGGATCGAAAAATAATTAAAACTTGAAGTTGTGAAGTTGCAAAAGTACTCTAAAATCATTTTGAAAGACGAAATTAAATCCCGTCGAGAAAATTACGACAGTTTTGAAATTGACAATTTTATTACGCTCAATTTACTGCCACATGTGCTCGGTTTTTGTCTCAGTCTCACAACAATGGACAAAAACTGAACTAAATTCAATAGCGTTTTGTCATCACTATCAGAAGCTTCAGATTCAGTTGAAATAAACATGTGAAAATAAATTAAGTTCAAAGGCAATTTACGAGTTATTACGTTGCTTGAAACAGTTATTTTTTTCTTGAACCTGATAAATTTACACATGGCCAACTAGAAAGTGCTCGTTGTAACTTAAAACTTGCAAGATTGATAAAATTTGCTTTTCACTGTTCTGGATGGTATTTCATGGGAGCTAATTAATTGTGACAAACTAAAACATACGTCAAGTTAAAGTATCTATTTAAAATTTTCTTTTCGTCATTGCATTACATTATACGGTTAACGTTTCTAATCAATCGGTGAATTTCATGTTTGTGTCAGATTATCCGAGACGTTTTAAGATGGTACACAAACTTCCTGTTCATAAACAATAATGTACCTATATAGCACACGATGAGTAAATTGCTTTAAAAATTCTGCAAATGGAGAAAATGTAGGTTAAGAACATTTTACTTGCGGAAAACATACCGGTGAAAGCAGAAGAATGAATGAATGGATGGAAGAGAAAGCATTTCATTCCACTCGTTCTTAGTAAAAAAGAAACATCCAAAAGCCTCCTTCAAAGTGAGTTGGTATCATCATAATTTCAAAATCTACGTCGTTTTACACAAAAGCATTGTAGGAACGCTATCTACTACAACAAACAGAAGCAGAGCTACAGCTCTGAAGCTTCACTTCACTGCAGCGAGCAGAAAGTTGGAGCGAATGGAGAAAGCGAGCAAGACGGAACAGGGAAAACTGCTTTATAAAACGCGGCCCAGAGTTCCTGTAGCTGCAGTCCGAATTTTGACGTGAGACGGAAAACACATCGGAATAGAGGAAGAATTTTCCTTCACTTGAAAATTCACTGTATCCGCAGCTAAGGTTTAGAAGACGCATATTTCAGCTTCTCCAGTGCAAGTAGCAAAAAGTTTGTTGCAGTTTGGACAGTAAAAAAGTTGGGTACATGCAGATTCTCCTGAAGATCGTACAAATGATGGTTTGTGAGTCGCGTGATTCACTATTTGTTGCCTTCCACTGACTGACACTTGCTTTGTGCAGAAACAGAAACTGATTACGTTTTCGTAGTCAGTGTAAACAGTGAAAATTAAGTGAGACGGACAGATAAGTTTCCAGACTTGTTTTTGGTTTCGGTGGCAATGTGAAAAAACAATTAATTAATGGCGACAAAAATTTAATTAGGAAACAAGCAAAGCTGTACTGAAGAGGGAAAAGGACCATCGTGGTGGTGGCAGCTGAAACATTAAATTAAAGTGAACAAGACCTTCGCTCTTATCTTGGCTTGTCTTCTCCGTTTAGTTAACATTTAACCTTTTCTCTCTCTGCTAATGTTTCCGTGAGACGTGGCGCTTTGGAAGAGCAACTAAAATTCATGGGAAAGCAACTTTTCTCTTGCATCATGTGCAGTGAAGGTTGAGTTGAGCGCAAGCCAGGAGAAGAGAGGAACAAAAAGGAAATTCTTGCAGAGAGAAGCGGACGTATTCATAAATCACTATTTAACAGCTTTATAGTTAGTTATTGCAGTTCGCCGAGCTCCATAAACGAAAACTTGAGCAAGTATTTTGCTGCTGCTGTTGATGTTGACGTTGCTCTGTTATGTTTTAGTAACCAGTGAAAGCAATGGTGCCAGAGAGTCAAGAAAGACAGACAGAATGAGCTGCAAAAATTCCATCATGCATCATGCATATACAATGCAGTAAAAGTACGTAAAAAGCAAGAAAAAAACAAGAGGGAAAACGCTCGTCACGCTTCCCACTTCTTCATTGCCTCACTCACTTTCTTCTCCATTTTTCTTGCCCAATCGCAAAAAAGAGTTTAAGTAAAGAAAACGTGAGAGGAGAAAAAAATGTGTTTTCCTTCTTCCTGTGAACAGCGTGTCAAAATGTACGAAAAATAAAAAATATCTAGAAAAGAAACAAAAGAAAAGCGGAGAAAGTTGTAATATTAATAAAGTAAGCGGTGGAAAATTGAGAGCACGCGACACACACAAACACGCAACAACAGGAAAAGTGTCCGACCGAAACGAAAAGTAATTTTCTGTACACGGCGCTTGTATTTACATGGAAAATGGAAGATAGCAACTTCATTATTATTTACGTATGACTGGAGAATATTAGAAAATCAAAAGAAAGAAGAGAAACTGTCCTGCTTGAGACTTATACCGCGGCCGCAAAAGCGGTTGCTGTTCGAGACGAGCTTCCTGAATTGGTAACACAGAAAAATAGCTCTGCAATCGGTAAGAGAAACATTTTCAACTTTCCTTTTCTGTGTCGCTTAATTTCTCTTTTAATTGTTCTCTTGTAAATAATTCATGTCTGAAAAACAACTTAGTTACATACGTTTCGTTCTTTTCCTGACCCTGAAAAAAATGTGCTCCAAATATGATATCATTTTCAATAAGAGAAATGTTTTGTTTTTGGGTAGTGTCTTGATTAATTATGTATGTCACTCTCTTATCAATTCCTCCTTTTCTCCGTCAATCTTTTCCAGCGTAGCACCGCACTATACACAGTTTAATAACGCAAATACTCATGAGTAATATGTTATGAGCGGCAGCAAAGAGATTTTGTGCTAAATCTTATACACTACACTAAATACTATTATATTATATATGTGTCTTAAAAACAACAATTAAGTTCAATTATGAATGTACTGTGAATGTGTCCAACTTAAATGCTCCACTTTTTATTTATTATTCTTATTGTGTCTAGATAACAGTTTGAATGAAAGCCGGTTTTCTCCCTTTTTCACTTACTCAACTCACTCAACTCACCGAAACTCACTTGCATTTTTTTCTTAAAAATTTTTATAAGCACTTCACTCTGACACACAAAAATATAAAATTAATCAACAAAAAATATCGATGTTTTTTATCTTGCACCATAATATTTAATATACTTTTCAACAAGCAACCATAAAAAAATTGTTGTCACACGAAATGAGTATCGAAAGTATGTCGCCGTGCAAGTATTTTAGCTTTGAGAGCATGGTCGATAATTTGTGGTTGTTAAACACCTTCACTTTGTTTATTAGTAATTCTGCCTCTATCTGTGTCTAGTTTGTGATGTGACTGTGGTTAAAGAAAATGTGTCCTGTTAAGAAAAGTTCGTCGATGATGCGATGTGATAACCAAATAAAATTTCTTTGTAAGCACGCATTCTGTGCTTTCTTGCTGGTTCTTGTTCTTGTCGTTGTCACTGGTAAGCGTCCTAAAATAAAATGTGATTTCGGCTGATAAAGTCTCTCGTGTGAATAACGTAGTATAAACTGTGAACGGAATGGATATCGTTATTCGGTATCAAGCGCCAAGTAGACAATTTCCTTAACATGTTTTTGTGTCAGTTGATGAAAGGCAGCTAGACAAGTGGCATGCAGATGGAGAAACGCATTCTATTGCATTGCATTGCTCAAGTTTGCACTTTGCAGATTCTGCAAAATGTTCCTTTCAGCTAAATACGATCGGCATGATGGGCGAATGGGTCATGGATGGCCGTTGAAATAATCACTTGCTGCACTATGAATGTAAACTTGCACATTTCGCCATTTAAAGTGTTTAACCTGTATTGAGCCTTTTGAAAGCTGTGTATTTTTTCATTTACTTTACTCTTTCTCATAAACGTAACACAACACACAAAGTGCACTCATTCATTCACTTACTCACAACCGAGCTGTTTATAACTGCATTTATAACCTAACATGGTGTTTTAGCCAATATCTGTATTACTTAATTGCAACTATCGTTACAGTAGATCAGAACATTATTATTAAGTACATGACCATTCCGGTCAAAATCTCGATGCAACAAATTGTACTGCATTTCTTCTTTTACAAAATATTTAGCTTTGCAAAGCAGCATTGCATCTAAATTGCGAAATCTGTATGCACTGCCTGCATGCCATGACATTATCATGATTCTACCCAATTCGACGACAGTGTGCAGCAGTCCAAGTTCCGCTTTAACATGGCATCCTGGCTTTTTTGCTGTTGCGTAAAAAATGTTCCCTTGTCACCATCATTCGCAATTATGAATATTATACAGCGTCGCCGTACCGAGCGCCAGCAGTACCAGCACCACTTTCATCCTTATAGTCATAAAAATCCATTGAACCAAATTCTTGCCACACGCTCTCTCACTTACGTTTATCGACACACAGACTGTGTGCAGTCTACAATCATAAGAAGATAACCTCAAATGGTATCAGGACAAATGCCACCCCGACAAAAGCGCCTCAGGAGAAATACCCCAAAAAATGTTTAGTTAAACAGTTGTGTAAAAGTAAATTTCTAAAAACTTATTTTGTACATCTTGATTATTAAACATTAATCTGAATATTACAAAGTTAATTCAAATACAACTTTGTATTTTTCATGGGCATGATGAATTTTAGTGGCAGTAAATTCTATAACTAACATTGTTGATATACGTACACCAGGAATCAATTTTTAATAATTTTCATGTAAATTCACAAGGAAGTTTACAGAAATTTACTTTATGCACAACCGTCTAACTAAACATTTTGGAGGACTTTTGTCTTGAGGGGCTTTGGTTGAGGTGACTTTTGTCATGTGGAAAAAGTCGTGGAACCAATGTAAATATCCCGACTATGCAACGTCTAAACTAATGTTCATGATGATGAATCGGTACGATCCGATATTGCGATATCACTCCAGTTTTCACTTGGAAATGGAAAACGTTCTTTTTCTTTTTATGTGGTTGGCTGCTGTTGCAGGCTTTTCCTTGCTTACAGCACAACAGATTTCTTTCTCCCGTGCCCTTTGGTAACACTACAAATTATTCTCATAATCGTCCGTCATTCATACAAAGTCTACTCGGAGACTTTGGCGCGCACTAATGCATCAAATACTGGAATGGCACAAGGCCACATGAAAAAAAACGATGGTAGAAGTTGATGGGAAGTAAAAAGAATGCACTACAGAAGAGAAAAATGGCTATTGAGTGGGCAGTCTTCCAGAGTTGCAAAGAGGACGAGAGAGAAAGTTGAAGCTTAGCCTTTTATTTCCCCTTTTCTTCTGTATTATTTCATTTTATCCTTTTCGCGATATGTAATAACAAAAAAATGTATGTATACATGGGATTTGGAATGGAGAAAGTTTTTTGAAATAGTTTTCTCTCTCTCTTCTCTTCCTACTGCTGCATTTTTGTATTTGGTGTTTTGTTGGACAAGAGTGGCAGCGGTGGTCGCAGTGGTGGATGTGGATGGATGTGGTACTGTGGCTCTGTGGTCTTGTTAAAACGGAATGAGGGAAAAGAGGAAAACTGCAGAACGGAGTTTTTCCTCTGTCCTGCGTCGTCTCATTCAACTCTCTCACTTCACAACATGATTATTAGTTTCTTTCTGTTCTGTCTCAGAATTATGGATATGCCTTGGGATGCCTTTTTATTTCAGCATATTGCGCAAAATACGACAGCAGAGTATATTAAAAATCTGTGGAGAATAAAAAATGTGTATCTGTTGAGCTGTCTGAGAGTGTGTTTGTTAAGTGAGTATGCTTTGTTTTATGTGTCCAATAATAATATCATGTAATAGTAATACATGCTTTGGTGTATTATCATTTTTCTCGGATTTATGATTTCTGTGTGAATGCGGTGATAGCAACAGCGGTGGTTGGGGCCTTAGCGCAAAATTGAATGCAATGCCTTCAGTTGCTATCCACGATCAGAAGAGCAAAGTGAAAGTCGGGAAAGCGAAGAGGATTTATGTGCATTTTTGACTTTTCCTGTTAACTCTTTCATATAAAATTAAACGTGATGTGCGTACGAAAAAGGAGGAACACGAAGAAGCCAAGGCAAGCTAAGGGCAAGAAAACGGAGACAGACGATGTGTGTGTGAGAGAAAACAATTCCGATCTCCCTAAATTTTTAATTGGACATACACAGAACACAGGGAACGCAGAGGGAGAAGCCTATAATTTAGCAACATAAAAAGTGCACCTGACTCCCATCTGCAGATTAATAATAAACTCCCTTTCTCCACTCACTTTACTTTTTCCAGCTTGTGGCCATATTATATCGTTCCCACGTCATAATCACTTTCCTCCTCCGCCCCCAACTTTATAACTTCGCTTTACAACTCTATTTTCTATTCCAGACACTTTCTCCACTCGCCTCTGAGTCTGCCATAGTTTCTTAGAGTTAGCTTAAGCTTAATTTCACTGTCTCCGTCTTTCGTCCCCATTCGCTTTCTATAAGAGAGTGCAGCAACAAAAATGGATGAGAAAATGCTTGCTTACTTTTACCCTAGAAACTTAAAACTTTTCTCTCGCTCTACTCACTTAACTAAGTTAAATTAAGCAAATCAACACTTTTGATAACATAAAGGAGTTTATAAAATAAAAGTACGTTTCTTGCGTGTATAGACATGTACATATTTATATTTACTACGCGGACTCTACTAGGATGAACGAGATAAGTAAAGTGAGATGAGGGTGATAATAATAATGATAGCAAACTACGACAAAGATCAAGATCGTGCACAAAATCTAGACAGGACTGCCGCAAATGAAAGACAAAGTCTCCAGAGTTTTTTATATCTTCCCATGATTGCCATATTGCAATGCGTCGAAATGAAATGAAATGAACTGGGGTGAAAGTCATTTACTTTCTCTTTCTGGTTGACAGAATTCCTATCAGAAATTAAAAGGAAAAATCTCCATTGTTATTCTTCTCAAGCATAAAATAATGTATTTCCCTCGAGAATCCAAAAAGGAAGAGTTGTGAGCGAAGAAAAGATCACGGAGCTTCTCAATTCGACTTAAGTTTAAGCAGGCAGCTTAATGTCATGTCACTTTCTTCTAATATTTTTTTGAGAAAGCACATGACCACATAAAGAATAAATTTCCTTTTTTTCCATATGCATCTGTCTGTTTGAGAAAAAAATTCTACAATATTAAAGCTACACATTGTAGTATGTAGTACTTAAATACTGCGAATAAATACTCGCTCAGTTAAGTTAGCTTAGGCATAGTTAGAACAAGAATAATAAAAGGGGCCTCCATTGGTGAACCAAAAATAAATTACAAGCTACATTGTGCAAATATGTAATTAATACAGTAGGCTGTGGGCATAATTTAGTTTTAAGAAGTAAGATTTGTGTTTCATTCCTTTGAGTTGGCTACTCTTTAATTTGTGTATGTGACGCACAAAGAAAAAAGTCCTAAGGAAATGGCAACTGCACTGGCATTTTCCTTCCACTTCCACAATAATAGCAGTGAATTGTAGAAGTGAGCACTTTCAATTCGCAACTTTAATGAGCTTATCATTCTGAGAATCAGAGAAGGTTATTAATTTAAAACAAATCTGTAAATTAAAATGGAAAATTAAATATACATTACATACATATTTTACTTCAAGGACAACTCTAGTCCCGTGTGATATGATATGAGTGGATTTAAAAAGTGGAAAAGCTTTTTGTTTTGTTGACAATTTACAAAAAAACATTTTTTTTTTCAAGTTGTCTCCTTTGTCCTCAATTGTTTGTTCGGCATTGTGAGCCATAAAGTAATGTTTTTTCTTCCGAGTTTTCATCTGGTAATGTGGTTATTGACTCACATCCCTGAATCACTGAGAGTCAGTGAACCACATCGGGATCGCGGCAGAAAGGGAAACAGGTCCTCTACTTGAATCAACTCGGAGTAGAACAAACATCCTCCCACATTACATTACATCACATTATTACATTGCACATTACATCGCGTTATTATTATTGCCCTTCCCCTTTTCCACCTAATGGGAGAAACGGTGCTTTGGGCAAGAAGAAAAAAAAGAAAAGCCTCATTTTCATCTATCTCTTTCTCCTTGTTTGTGTTTTTGGTGCAGTGTTCTGTTCGCATTAGGTATCTTCTATACAACTAACAAACCACCTCAGGTTTTTTCCCAGTTGCCACCAGCACCACCTTTTTATGATCCTCTACTCGCCAGAACCCTCCAAAGGCGATTCAGACTTTCCTTTAAAAGACGCACGCGGAATTAGAATCCAGGACTTGAACTTCCTCTTGAAATAAAAAAGGCAACCGGAAACTTTCTGTGGGATGAAAGGAAAGAGAAGAGCAAGGACAGAGTCCCACGTTCCCTTTTCTTTTCATATTGAACTGGGGCCTTCATAAAAAAATGTGGTGGATTGGATTTGAGGTACATCGTTTTGCTAAATAATAATAGTGAATGATTTTTTTCGGAGGCCGCCACTAACAAAAAATATTTTCTTTCTCTGCCTTTTCTCTACTGCGGAGGCTTTCGTGCACCTCTCAAAGTCAATAAAGATCCTGTTTGCTGCTGGTATTTGCCCATTTGTTGAGACCAGACTATGCTGTATGTATATCATTTATTGAATTACATACTTTCGCCATTGTAAATATTGCATAGTTCCAAACATTATTATGATTACCTTACAATTGTTTTATGTACGTATGGAAGAGAACAAACACAAGAGGAACAACAACACGGACTTTCTTGTGTTCACCTCACTTCACTTTAGCTCACCATAGATTGGCATTAATAGAAAAAAACCTCAAAAATAATCCACCAGCAGAAGGAAAATCTGGGGAAAATAAAAAATTACCTGTGCAGTGCATCTCCTTTTGATATTTATAAGTACCTACTTACCTACCTTATTTACTTTACTGGAGGTCGAACATTTTTTTGCCAGATTCCTCAATCGACTAAAGAAGTTGAGTGAAGCAAAGTGAAGTGAAGTTGCGACAGCAGCAACAGAAAATCTCCAGTTTAATAGCATAGTTCATTTTATCGCCTCCAGTGATTTTTTTTCTCCAAGCATAAGTACGTATGTGTATGCAGTACAATGCCTGAGCACACGCAGTGATCCACATTAAATTGTAAAAAATACAAGCCATAATATAAATAATCCTCCGCTCTCTCGCTCCTGATCCCCGTATCCATTTTGCTACTGGCTTTCTCTTTCTTCACCCACCTTCGTGTACATTTTACAGCATTGTTATATTATTTTATTATATTATATATAGCAAGGTTACATTATATTACATTACTATATTAAAATATAATTTTCTGGAGAAACCGCACCAGCTCCATGCTCCACCAGCATGTCGTGTCTCGGACAGGAAGAAAAAAAATATTGATCTACTCCGAAACGTACACGTTTCTTTCTACTTCTGCGTTTGTTCTTTGTGCGACTAAAACAGGTGTCCAGATTGTATAACCATGCTTATTCTCAAATTGTTTGTTACTTACATACCTACATATTTTTGTAGATTTTGTATGTACATGCCAGGCATTCATTGAGGTGAAAAATATTCTGCGCTGCTTCCCCTTTTTTATTGTATTCTGCTCCTTCTCATTTTATTTTTATTCCTTTCCCCATGCGGAAATCTGATTGAGGTTTGTGGTGGTGAAGAGTTCCGAGTTTCGCTTGCTACAAAACCATGTATTTAATGTTTGTATGTAGAGGAATGTTTATCTAACGGAGGAGTGTTTTTTGGCAAAAAAAAGGACGCGATCCATTCAATTTTGTTGTTCTTTGGTGGCTCACATACACAGTGTGTCAACTCAACTTGTAAATATTGGAGAGAACCGGAGAGAATAAAAGAGTGAGCACAGGTGAACGTGGGATTAGAATTGGAATAACCGTCGTTTGTTATTTTATTCTTGGGCTGCAAATCTCAATCTGAATCTGCCAAGTCTCACTTTGACCTTCACCCGCTCACAAAATCAAATGGATCGTTTTGGTCTGGGAAATTGCGCAGTGTTCGCATGTGGACATTTGTGCCTCGATTTCATCTAAATACATATAAACAGCGTCAGATAATTACCACATTTGTTTACATTCGCGGCGAAAGGAGTTGAATTGAATTTGCGAAACTTGAGTGAATTTTCCCCATCCCAGTGAGCATTTGCGTTTGCGAAATAATGACAATGCGAAGATTGAAGAAGACTGATCGCCTAAGTCCCATTTTCCAATTTGCGGCGATTTCCTCACACTGTTTTTTGATTGCCCTCCCGTCCCTCTTTTTTATTTCATTTACTTGGGAAAAAGCGTAGTAAAAGGTAAAGTGCAAACCTTTTAAAGGATTCAGAGGAGTTTTTATTTAATTTTGTAAAGAGCACATTAGCAGCTATACGCTGCTGTGAGAAAAAGGAATTAGTTTTGATTAAAGGCAAACAGAAACTTGTGCTCACTCAAGAGAGTACGCACTTTACAACAAGACAAGGACGATCAACCGATTTTTTTTAGATGGAGTCAACTTCCAATTACATGATTTGCGTATTACATAACTGTAATTTGTTATTGTTATTGTTGTGTTGACAAGATAGGATAATGAAAAGTAATGTTAAGTGAGTGGGGCTGTCGTACACTAAGGAATTAGCAAATCATCGGAAATAGTATAGAAAATGAAAATAAATAAATGAGAATGAGAAAGTATTGCGCAATGTTTGTACACATGTCACTCCTCTTCATCATCAGCATCATTATCTGATTTTGTTCCAATAGAAGAACGGAAAAAGTGGAAGGAAGGAGAAGTAAATAACATCTATTTATTTGCTCCAAGAGTAAACAATGACAATGACAAGAATTTTGAGAAGAGTAAAAATGGACAGAACGGAGCTTCGATGGAATGAAATTGCTATTTGATAGATTTCCTTGTGATAATTCTACAGATGGACTTACCATGGCTGGAAATAAAGAGGTATAAAATTACGAACTCGCGACTTGATTTGTTTTCACTCTCTAAGTCGGCTCATCGTTGCATACCACGTAAATGCCCTTTTATTGTTTTCGCGTATGTAGTTAGTTGTTGTGTAAGGCGCCTGCGTTTAGAAAAAAAATATTTCCTCGAAAATATGACAATTCTGTAGTTCCGGCAGTAGATATTAGTATCGGTGTGTGTTATTTTTTAGAGAGGAGAAAGCAGAGGAAGTGACGGAATTCCTGTTTACTTACTTTCGTTTCTTTTCAATTTTACCCTCTCAGGGACAGACAGCTCTTGGTTCGTTTGTATTGTACATACGAATGGGATGAAAGTGGAGCAAGGAGAAAATGAAAACGATTTCACTCCGTGGGTGTCATGGTGCCGTCATTATCTTCAACATCAACTTGAACATCATCAGCCTCATCATTGTCATGTGCCCATAAAAATCATATCCTGTCACACGAAAAAATAATTTTGCACTTATTTTCCTGCGAGAAAATTATTTTAGGAGGGGGACGTCGAGTATCATTCACTCACAGGCCAAGACGAGCCTGAGCGAGCGAAAAATTCCTTTTAAGTTTCAAGGTCAGCCGTGACTTGGGCCAGAGCCATTTTATTTTGTGAGATGCAACAGGGAGGGACTCAAAGGATTAAAATGAATTGCGGAGTCACTTAAAAAGCGGGACAAAAATCCCCGCTCTTCTCATCTGTTTTTGAGCCCGTTTAATCCTTTTGTTGTTTGTAAATGTGATGCTGATACTGATACTGGCTCTCGCGGTATGCTAGTTCCTTTGGCACTTTCCACTGACAGACAGACAGATGGGCGTAGACGGAACTGGAACTGGGAGCAAAGCAAATGCAGCACTGCTTTTTTCATTGTAAGCTCTCAGAAAAAAATGAGATTTTCCCTTGAAAGTGTTTCAAATCCCAGGGCCAAAAATTTATTTAGGAGAGGAAAACTTAGTGTTTAAATAATACTTAAAAACGGTTCACTTGCTGCAGTCTACTGCATCGCATTGAATTGGGGACTTATCTAGAAAGGAAAGGTTTTCTGAGCAGAGAGAGGAAACGAATGAAATGTAGACTGCTCTGCTGCTCTGCTCTATCGTTTTCGAATGCAACAATCATAGGAGAATGAAACAAACACTTGTAAATAATAGAAGAGTCGAGTCGTTGAGAAAGTATTTATTTTTTGCTGGCTCCAGCTTCATCCAAACATTTTCTTATATTCTGCAGTGGAATCATTTTCCAAGTGCTCTGCTTATCGCTTGTCTCCAAATGAAAGGGAAACGAACACGACCTCATTTTGTTCCGCTGGCGATTTTTATTCTCTTTCAGGACGAGCCTTTACAGTTTAAAAGGAGATTGTAAAAAAGGGTTCGTGCCGTGGGCTGAATGAAAGCGAGCAATTTTTTTACATTCAAATATATACATATGTATTTATGCACGCGTGAAGGGCAGCAGGGACGGCGACAGTGAAGAAACAGGAGGCTGAGTGAAAATGCGCTCGGAAAATGAAAAATGTAATAATTGGCTGCAGGCAAAAAAAAACTAAAAAAAGACTGTGGTACATACGCAGAAACAGGAGTAAATGGAGCAATGGCAATTTACAGAATCGTTTGTTGAAGTTGAAGGTTGAAGTTTGACGTTGAGTGAAGTTATCAGGAAAAATGGGGAAGGCAAGAAAGAAACCAAAAAGTTAAACAATTTTCACAAGATAGCCGACGGAAGACAAGTTAAGTGAAACTTTTCGCTAGCACATTCAAACACATGCATGTTCTGCCTCGCCCGTTCCACTAAAACAAGGGAAATGAGTAAGAAGAAAGAGGAGAAAGCGAAAATGTTGCGGAAGGAACTTTGTCTCTGTGACTTCACTTCAGAGGAATAGAACGAATGTTCCACAATGCACCGCAGTGCTTCGCCTTCGCCTTGTCTTTTCTTGCCTACTTCACTATCTTTGTTTGACTTTGTTCGCTTTCTTTCCGGAAGAGAAATCTCTTCATTCACTTTCTCCGCTTTTCTCTCGTGTTTTACAACTTGTTCACTCATTCATGCCTCGGAACAGTTTGGATGGGACGAAATAAAATAAAATGGAATCGAATAGAATGGACACATGGAACGCAAACACTTGGTACTGCGGCGTTATTTTCCTTGGAATGAATGACGAAAGCACAACTTTTAATAAACATCTTCCGCAGTCTGCGTGTTTACTCTGTACATAATTTGTCTTGATGTGGTACAATAGCCTGGAACACAAAAGAAAGGCAAACGCTCATTCTCGCAACACAATACATACAATGTGCTCGCACACTGAACTGAAGTCAGCAGACTGTGAGCGAATTTACTTTTCTAATCGAAATTGATTCTTTGTTGCAGGGTTTATAAAAGAAAATAAAACATCCGTTTTATTTAAGTGGAATCCCTACTTTCCTTCAGGTTTCGCTCAACTGAACAATAATAAAATGGGATCAATCATTGATTCAATTCAATGAATACGACCTTTCTTGTTGCTCCTTTCTTCTCTTTGTTTTTTGTGGCTCCTGGCCATTTCCTAACTGGGAATGATTCATTGAGTGACAGGAGGCTCTCGGAATACAAAAGTGGAAGGAAAAGAAATGGGAAATGGTTCGAATTGAGTGAAACCATAAAATGTTATATTTACTTTTTTATCATTATTAACTTAACAGAACACGAGGCATCACCGCACATCAGAGAACACGAGGCGGGAGTATCGTTAGCAACTTTTATTTTATTACTTACACGGCAACGTATATTACGGTGTACCGACAACTATAATAAAAGATGGCCTGCCTTTTCTTTATTTTCATAATAAATTACTGCCCAAGCACACAACTTCCACTTCTCGCTTCTTTTTTCTCTCTCATCCATATTTTTTTCGAGGCACTTCCAAAAAAACCTGGGGGAGAGAAGAGTAAAAAGGAAATGGCTGGAATTGGAGAAAGCAGGAATGAAAGAATTACGTTGCTTTCTCCGTGGCTCACGCGCTGGGCAATTTATCTTGAGAAATTGGACGTGGTATCAAAGTTGAAAGAGTTGATGAGCTATATCATGAACACGATGAACACCATCAACTTATTTTTGGTTTTGTGTACACACGAGAGTAAAGTAAAGTAAAAGGGAAGAGAATTTCCATGAGAGGGAGAAAGGGGGAAAGGAAGGAAGGTAAACAAAAAAGATATACATTTATGCAATGTAGATGGAGTTTAGGGAATGATAAAGAGGAAAAGTTGCCTTTTTGCGGAGGTGGAGGAGCAGGACGAAGAAGAAGGAGAAAGCAAAGAAAAGGAAACAAAACTGCGAGCGAGTCTCTCCCAAACATTCTTAGGGGCTCCGGATTTACTTTTTGTTATCCGGGATGCATGCATTAGCCGGCAAAAAATGCGAAAAGACAGGACAAGAGTGAGATGAAAGCGGACTTGAGAAATCGTGGTGTTTTATCATATCGGCTTATCGATTACCCTGGCAAGAAACGGATGAATGAATTCACCTTGTCCAAGTGTTTTATTTGTTTTTGTCAATGTCAGGAAGAGACACAAGAAGACGGAAAGAGAAATGGGAAAGGATTCGAGGTCCAGTGGAGTGGAGGTATTGGCATGCACTCGGTAGTTTCGTTGTCAATTTCCAGGAATAAAAAACATCCATAATGCATTAGGCACGGAAAAGAAAATAGTTGGTGCGTGGCAGAAGCTGGGAGGGCATGAGGATATCAAGATTCAAGGGGAAACCAGAAGCCATCAAAATGTGATATGGGAAGCGAAGAAAGAGGAGAGTCAGAGTTACGGTTGTTGGCAGGCGTTGTAATTTTTTGTTTGCTAGTTGGTCTCTGCTGCGATGAGGAGGGAATAAATGAGAATAGTTTTAGGTAGCTATTCTACTTAATTCTTTAATGTGTTCTTGGTACATGGAAAGACGCAATCAAAAGCTAGTTATGTTTACCACGAAGGAAAAGGTTTAATTGGAATAGAATGGATGGGAAGTGGGATTTTTATTTGAGAGAAAATCGAGCAATACTTCGTTTTACTTTCTGCTCCCTGTTCTTTTCATTCTCTCTTCCCTAATTTGCATTTTGAGTAATGAAGTGACGCGTCATGAAACTGGTTTCCATTTGGGATATTAGTGCCGCTCAGCGCATATTTTGAACTGCTTTTTTCAGTCTATATTAATTCCGCATATTTTATTAGTTTTCCAGTTCCTCGGTGCACTTAGGTAGTTCTACAGCAATAATAAAAGGTAAAGACTGAAAAAAGTTTCAAGATATGCAAATAAAAAGTAGATCTTTGAAAAAGCAAAGGAAATGATTTTCCATTTCTCCTTTTATCTTTACTAACTCAGTTAAAATTGAGAAAGAAACTTCATTTCCAAACTTGATCATGCTGTCCAATATCGATTCTTTCATTTATTCCTTTTCGACTTACTCTTTTGTTTCAATTCTCGAACGAAATAATTCAGAGAAACGAGAGTTTAATAAAAATAAGAACATCGTCGTTTTTACTTACCTTTCTTCTCTTGAATGAAAGAAACAAAGATGGAAATTATGGCAACCAAAAATCACTTGACTGAGGAGCAAGGAAAAGGTAAGGAACGCAAAGAGAATAAAACATGCAGCGACAGGACACACTGTGACCGTGAAACTAACTCGAGTATTTTCAACTTTTTTTTTCTTAAAAAAACTGGCAAAAGAAAGTTTTTAAACTGATGACATTTTAGATTTTAATACTTCTCTGAAAAGGTCGTGATGTTGATGACGATGACGGTGAAGTCTGTGACTCTTGGAGTCCAGGAGGACTTAAATATGCATTACCCATTACGTAGCCCCACTCAACTCAGTCGCTAGACATCCACCTTAAATCCCCAAAATTATGTTTCCTCAGGAGGAGAAAGCAAGACGAAAAGGAAAGTTTAATGCTTTCCATTTTCCCATGTCTTTTCTCTCTCGACCACCTTTTCATTCTTCTCTGGATTTTAAGTAGTTGGACAGATTTCGTGTATTCTATTTTTTGCAGGCTTTTAAGGAATTAGTTTGAGTTTCAATTTTTCCTTCCTTTCCTTCTTCCAGACATTCTTAGTTTTTCCATGTACTCAATCACTGTTCCACTTCCCTGCCTTGCCTTTTGCCATTCCGTTTCACTTTTCACTTCATTCTCCTCTCCAATCTTCTTCCTTCCAACACGGAAGGAATACGTCCACGTCCGTTGAGACATTTGATATTAGATACTACCTTCCGTAGGAGTAAAATACGAGATGTAAAAACATAACTTTCTTTTACTTCAGTGCCTCATTGCCTCCAAAAATATCAAAGGTAGGTTGGCGGTTGAGGTTTCGCAAACCAGCAGTAAAGAAACTTTCCGTCGCATCATCATCATCAAAACATTGTAAACAAGGCTGTGAATGGAATGAAATAGAAGAGAATGTAGAAGAACCGTTGCAATTTTTTTTTTTGCACCCTTCTGAGAATACATAATAAAAAGTTTTTGCAACTTGGCCTGGTGTTGTTGTTGATGATGATGATGGTGGTGGTGGTGGCGCCTAACATGGGTGGAGGATGAGTTACTGAAATGAAATAAAATTAAATGAGTGATGCGATGACGCAATGCAATGAAGAAATGGGAAAAGCAGGACAGGCCAAGGGGGAATTTAATTAATACATTTATGTAGCTCTAACCCGGCTGTTTGCTCCTTCTCTCGTCGACTCTAAATTAATTGATGGCATCATCGTAATCATAGACCTGAATCCGCATTCTCAATTATCACTATAGAATGCAGAATGTGTTTGCGAAACGATGTAAGTAAAAATATCCAGCGACCCTACAGAGACACTTGCTCGTTCTCCATTTACACAAGCTAATTTTTTCTAGTTCGTTTGGTGGGAAATTGTGTACACACAACACAAAACGTGTTTACAGAAGATTCAGAGCGAACAAAGAAGACGGAAATAGAATCGAGGTTAGGTGGAGGTGAGGAAGGGGTTACAGGAAATGATTCGTGTTTCGGTGAACAGAGGTGAAATTTAAACTGGACAGGAAAATCAACAAAAACGCTTTCCAGAGTGAAATTTAATTTGCCGTTTTTAATTAGACAGTGGTCAAATAGAGAATAAATACACACTTCGAGCTAACTGCTTAATATGTGAACAAGAGGATGAACCTATAATGAAATTGTCATTCAGATCAAAAATGGATTTCCATTTGTCATTAATTTCCCCAGGTTCTGCTTATTTGCTAAAGCTAAGGTTAAATCTGATATCAAATCTGTGTAAGTTAACATGGAAAAGCAAAAGCAAGTCAGAAAGTGATTTTTGTCAACTTAATTTAATGTAGTGAGATAAATCGAGTACGAATAAGTCAGTGGTTTAACAAAGTGTGTGCAGAGGAGCGGGTTGCTTTCACAAGGAAAACATTTCTGTTGAATGGTTTGGTACTTCCTCAAATTCAAAGAATGGCTAGTTTACTGATGGTGAAAATGGGTTTCTATTCTACATGATATCGAAATTAGCCAGCAAAAGTCATACTTTCAATTCTTGCATTCAAGTGTTTCTGGTGAGCTCGGCCTGACGATAATAATGATGATAATATGAAGATGCGACGAGATAGTCGCATAGGAAAGTCATAAGGAAACTGAAAATCTTTGTGGAAACGGAAAGCGAATGTGATTTTCACAGCGAGCGCGAGCGACTGCTTTCTTGCACTCAAACCCAAACTCTGACTCGTGTGTGCCTGTAGCTGTATGTAGGAATATCTATTCAAGTGCAAATGAGAATTGAAGGGAGAAAGCAGGGAATTAATGGGAAATTTTATTGGTGTTAAAAAAGCTTTTTGCTCCTCTCTCTCTTTCATTGCTGCTCGAAAAAATGTAGAGAAATAAAATGTCATGTAAATAGGTATGTACATACGTTATGTTCGAAAAGATGCATATTTATTACAGAATCACAATATTTTTCTTCCACGTTCCAAACATCCCACATCATTTTACCTTCTAAACGCTCCGAGGCATGCAGCAAAGAGACAAGCCGAGTAACATTCAGTCGCTTCCTAGTCTAGCTTAGTCTTCCCGTTTTCCATAGAAATGTGCTTTCCGAAGAAGGAAGAGGTGGATGACGATGCAGTAGGGATTGATGGAGAAAAAACTGAAACTGCGTCGTTTCTCCATGTCGCTGTGGTGGTACGACTAAATGTTGCGGAGGCACACTCCTCTGGATAATCCATAATGCAATATGGAAATTGTCAAGTGTTTTGTGTGTTCATTCAATACATTGAATTGAATCGCCTCACTTTTGCCAGAGGAAGGATTCGATTGTGCTGTGCTGGGAAAATGTTGGTTTATAACGCACCGTATCACCCACTAGTGCATGGAGGGCTTTCCAGAACTTTATGCACACATTAGTCCACCGACCATCGTTTTCAATTTATCTTTTCATTCACCAGGATATGCCATCCTGTCAAATTAATTCTGATAAGAGAAAAAAAGAGATTTTTGTTCTACATTATACGTACGTTGATTTCCCTTTCCAGTTGCCTATTGTTATTGAATATAAAAGTGGTCCGAGTATAAAATGAAATGAATAAATAAACACGAACGGGAATTTCGCATAATCGATGAGTCTGAGTGTCGCTCCTCTCGATTTCTTTCTTTCCATTCCATCTGACCGTGAAACACTGATCTAAATAAATAAATGTGGAGATAATGGAAGCATCAGTCAGATGAGCAGGCAGCGTTCATCAGCAGCTTCGCACGTGACTTTTCAAAAATAGGAATCTCACAACTCAGTGATACAGAGAGAATGACGAGCGTAGTGTAGAGAGTGAAGTGGTGCGCAAAAAGATTATATGATTATTCGAAAAGCAATTTTGTTCTTTCCTTTTCTTTCTACCTTGGCTTTTTCCTACTTTCTTGTCTGCTCCAGGCACGAGTATCAAGCACTCTACGATGAGAGTATCCAAATCCAGCGATGCCGAGAACGTAGAGGAGTAAATCAAATAAAAAAGATATAACGCAGCAAGCAGCGTGGAGGATAGTGGGAAGGAGCGAGCGCGCGATGTATTTAGCTTTTTATCCGTTTATCCGTTACATTACTGTTTTATTAGTGAGGCAGTAAAAAGCTCATCTCGTGAAACTCGAGAAATAAACAAAGTTATTGATGCGAAGCAAGCGGATAAAATGAAACGTGAAGTGATCATGTTCAGTTTGAGCAGATGATTTTGTTGGGAAAATGTCATTTTTCAGTTTACAGTTTTTTACTGGATTTTTCCCCAACAGCTCTTTAAGTAAATACCCTGTCGAAATGTGATTAAATTTATATGACAGCAATAAATATAAATTGAAGGCTCAATATCCGAGAAATAACATAAAATGTGAGATGAAAGATTATTTTCGGAGGATGATGTGCCAATTAGTCAGTTAGAGAAAATTGCTGGATGAACGTCATTCATGCGGCTTCGGTAAACTTGATGCCCTCAATTTTTGTGCGTGACACACATAAAAAGATAATAAGACACTTTCATGTGGTAGACCTGACTCACGTTGAGTGCTACTTTTGGATTTTCATCGGCGGCTCGGAATCAACTTCAACCTTATTGTGCGAGAAAGTAATGGCATGGAGTGTGCTTTATTTCCTCTCGTTGCTTTCATTTTAACAGTTATCATTTTGTTAATTTCACTTTGTCACACTAGAGCCACTCAATCATTTTCCTCTTTGCCTCCTGAGCAGAATTTTCAGTTTCAATGTAATATGGCATTAGTATTACATTACAAACACCACCAATGTCTTTGTAGTAGGTTCTATTGAAAACAAATCTGTGATTGGACTGATAAGGCAGATACAATTGAGTGAGGAGAAGCCCGACCAAAACATTTGATGTTGGAAAGCAAAAGCGATTGGGAAACCTGAGAGTAAAAAGTAAAGCAAAGCAGATTTCTTTCTTTCGTCCTCGGGTAGAATAATAATTACAATAATTATCGCTCTGGAAAGCAACCCCTGTAATTTTCTGCATGTGATATTTCTACTGGTGTGATGCGAATTAAGTGAAGTACTGCCTCATTCCGTTGCTGGTTGCTATTTACACGGAACATAAGATGGAATCAAATACAATACAACTTAATTTATTTCCCATCTCCCTCATGAAAATATCTCTGGTTGTAACCGGATTAGGAGGGTGCTTTCGCAGGATAGAATGATACTTTGCTCAGCTAAGACCTGATTATTTCCCTTCAAGATTACTTTCACAATAAGTGTCGATGTAACGTCATGTACCCTAAGTGAGTATTTGTAACTCGGATGAGGTTTGTAGTCTTACTAGTAATGTGCTATTGGCATTTTGCACTTACATCATACCTAATAATAATCATCACGATGATCGCGATCATGCGGCCATCCTACTTTCACCGTGTAATCATCTCTGGCATGTCCTTTTCTCTTAACTTCATCATTCATTTTGCACAGAGCGATAGGATGAAACCAGTGCCAAAAGGCTTTTTACGTATTATTCCTATTATCGTCTCTTCTAATTCTCTCGAACCACTCTCGGAACGAGACTCAACGTTCTCAAGAGGGAAAAATAAAAAGGCTTTTTCCTAGTGATCGCGATGACAAGAACAATATATTTCCATTATTATTATCATTCTCATTATCATTATTATAAGAAATATGTACGTGTATCATGTGTAGCGCGGCTTTCACTTACTTTCTCGTCGAGTCTGTTATTTCCTTTTTATAATAAAGTGTAATATGTTATTAGGAGGAGGGAAAGTAACAGCACCTCATGTTGTGTATGAGTCGCTTATATTAGTGTGCGGAGGAGGAGGAGGGAAGGCGATAAAACAAGATTTTCCTTTTTCATCTTAGTTTCTCATTGCATTTCATTTTTAAGCCTCTCTCTTCCTCCTCTACCGTCCTTGTCCTTGAATAGCTCGACAAGAGTGAGGCTAAAGGAGAAAGTTGGGTGAGGGAATAGTAGAAGAGGAGAGAGTAAAGTAAATGGAACATAATATATTTTAATTAGCCGAGCAAGAGTTGTGAAAACAAAAATAACATTAGAGAACGGAACTTTGGGAGGATGCGGGAATAAAGAGACGTTTTGAAAGTGGAGGAGTAAAGTGAGATTCCATCCAGTGGAAACTAAAAAGCTTCTCCCCTTCCTGTCCTCCTACTCGTCCTTACTACAGTTTAGTTTTCCATCTACTTCCTGTTCATGTCCCCCACTCTTTTCAGATGTTTTCCGGATTTATTACTTTATTATTTATTACAAATTCTCAGACTTTCTCATGCCATGTCGTCCCTGTCCGGTTTTGTTTGTTGGTTTTGCTGTTCTCTTAAAATATTCAGGAACAGGCAGCAAAATGTGGAGTAGGGTTGCCACGGAGCGGCTTCGGAGCGGTTCGGAACGGTTCGGAGCAACACCGGAATGACTAACTTAATTACCTCCAATCTTGCTGATTAATGGCTCGTTGGAATAGTCTAACTGTCGCGCAAAATATGAGTGACGGAGCGACCAACAAACAAACCTTATTAACCAGTGGCACTGAATTTTATGTCACCCGGTAGCAATTTTGATGATATTTTATGGGGGTTTTGCCTGGTGTGGTTTATTATATGGTCATATTAAACAGAACAAAGGTGTCAACGTTGGTACTCCGATGCCTATATTGTTCGCAACAATCAGACGAATACAATAAGCCATCAATCAACGAAATTGGACCTCATTACGTAGGTCACTCCGGTGTTGCTCCGAACCGTTCCGAACCGCTCAGAAACCGCTCCGTGGCAACCCTAATGTGGAGAAACAATGAAAATGAAAGAGTCATGTGAAAAGTGAATTTATGAAGTCATTCAACATTGCGTCTAAACTGCATCTCAGTTCCCAAAGCTCAACGTCTCATGCTCTCCTCTCTCACTTCCTTTTAAAGTAATCTGCAGATTTCACTCTCATTCTCAGAGCAGTGCACAATTTGAGGCAGACTTCCTTAAGCGAACCGAGAAAGTTATTTGTGTTCAAAAAAGTGAAGAGGTTTTACACCTGTGCACGAAAGCATGAATGAAGGAAATTTTTAACACCCTTTTAATGCATAGATACATCACACCACGGCTTCATTATCCCCATCATTTTCACTCCATTCCCATTGTTCCGCTTTACTTAACCAAGAAAAGACGACTTTTAAGCTGACAAATTTTTGCTTTTCTTTTTACCCGGGTGTCTTTGTCATCATGGAGTAATGATAAGGCAGTGAATGAAAAAAGTACCTTACTTTAACTCACAATGGGAAAGATTCTCTCTGTTCCCTGGTTGAGTTGTCAGGTGATAAAGTGATAATTTTGCTACCTCTTTTCTTACGTTCTTCACTGTTTCACTCCATTGTTCCTATTTTGTCGTCACACCACGGTGACATCCGTAAAAGTTGGGTAAGCTAAGACAGAATTAAGTGATGCATGCGGCGGAATGAGGCAGACAGAGAAAACCCCTTGTGAAAACTAATTGGCATTATTTTTACAATTTAATACGACTCACCGTCGTGTCTCTCCCTTATTCCAGAAAAAGTGGTAAAAGTTGGAGAAAATTCACGTTGTTCTCCAAAGGAGTGGAAGGTGTGATGGACATAAGAGAATATGTACATGTTTTTACAGATATTTTATGTTCTACTCACTCAATGATTATTATTATTATTTTCGAGAGAGAAAAGGTTTCTTTGGAAAAAATAAAGCTTTCATTGGAGCGAAGCAGGCCGCAGCAATTTCTCCTTAACAAGCAGGAATTCAACTGAAGTAATGAGAAAGTTCTCTGTAGTGCGTGTATTGTTTGTGTGGCCCTCAATCTTTCTTTGCGTGTTTCATTTCGCTTTCGGTTTTTAGGAATACAATAGAAAATGGCTACTTGTACTTTCTCTGCTTTCTCTTTTCTCCTGCTGTCATGACAAATGAACTGACCCAGTAATAATAAATCATGCAAGAATGTAATAGGGAAATAATGACCTCAAGTCAAGTCAGCTAAAAATACCGTACATAGAATATATTGGCATGCGATTTCTTGTCGTAGGACTTATTGGCAAGGTCCATAAATTTAGAAAACTTTCACCCAAAATCACATACATTTCGGTAGAAGATAAGCACTGATAACCTATAAAAATAATTAGGAGGGAAAACCTCGGCAAAGTCTTGAAAATGTGTCACCCATAAAAATTGTTTCTCTCTCTAATTCATTTTGAACATATGTATTTTTTATAAATCTATGGGCCCTATCAATAAATCCTAGGATAAGAACCATTCTACCAACTAAGTAAAGCTAGGCTAGTCATAATAAAAGTAGCAAGAAAAAAACAAATCAGAAAATCACTATTGCCAATTCTCGAACTAGCCAAGTCATTTTTGCCAATTGCAATGTACCGTATGTCAGTCGGCAGATTTTGAAGATAAGTGGATATAGATTTAGGTAGGCGTATGTTATTTTTCTTTCACTTTCTCTGCCAAGAAAATGCATCGACACGATGAAGGAGAACGTCAAAAGGTTTCTTTATTTTTATTATTTGTGCTGCTGTTGTTGTTGTTTTGCTAATATTGTGCTCATTGGTCATTTTTATTTGTGCGGGGCGTTCTATTCCGTTCGTTCACACTGGCTCAGTAATTGAATGTAAGGTGCGTAACCCCTACATACGCAATTGCATATGTCTATGTTCCTGTCATAGAAATACTACAGAAAGGAAAAATGATCATGTCATGGCTATTGTAGGTAGGGGCCGTTAATAATAAAAAGAATAATGGTCATAGTCATTTGAATGATAATGGAATGGCGTAGACTATGGCTTTCTATGTGAAAGTGCAGTCATAGTAGTTTCCACTCCACTTTTGTCTCAAGTGGCAGTCACTTTTTTCCGGGTGGGTTAAGTCTCTCCAGAAGGCATTTTGTAATACGACGCCCACAGTTATCATTACCATGAACATTGCTCGTGACGAGCTTATTAATCACTTTGAAATAGTTTGCTATTGCCCACGTAAAATCATAATCAGGAAAGAGAACGAGAGAAGGAAAGAGGAATGAGAAAGATATTCTGAAAAATTCCCAGAAGAGCATTAAGAATCCGATTCGTCTCTTGGGTTTGTACAAGTACAAAATTTTACAAAGCAGAAGAGATTTTCTTCTTGTTTTATTTCATCATCATTCTTTCCCCTTCCCCATTATTAGTGCTGGAACGGACCTTAACAAGGGAAATAAAAACTGTTGCACTGGATATTGGATATTAAATTTACTTGCGTGGAGGTTGAAGTGAACCGAAGTGAAATGTGCAGGGGTGTGCTGTAACTTTTCTGTATCAACACTTGAAAAGAAAAGTGATTGGAAAGTAAATAAAAAGTTCTTTTCATAACAAGAGATACCTACTTGTTTACAGGAAATAAGTTTTCACTTTTTCATCAGTTTCTTCCTCTCTTCCATTCTCAGAGAGCTGTTTTCCCTGCTTTCTCCACACTGAATTAAGAAGGAACGAAATAATGACACATAATGAAACTACACAAGTTTTCTCCAACAAAATTCTTGATAACTTGAAATAAAAAAAAAAATAAATAAATCAACAAACAAATAGCAAACTAATTTTTATTTACTTTCACTTTTCTTACATCACCGGACTTTATGGACTTTGTCCTTGTCCGGAGAAAGTCGACAGACAGCTGGTGTATTACAGCTTTAAATTGAAAAACCACCATCAAACAAAAACGATAACGGTTAAGTCAAAGAGGACAAACGCCGAGTTGGTCATAGCCATTTCTTTGTGAGGCGCCGAAACTGTAGACAACAGTTACAGAAAAAATGGGAAAATCAAGTAAGACAACATTCACAGGGAGTCAAGTGAATAAATAAACAGAGTAGAAATTCTCCTGTGGTAGTGACGAGGAGGATGAGGACGAGGAAAAAATATGCTGCAACACCGAAAAGAAACAATAGAAAAAGCAAACAGGTTTTTCAGTGACCGAAGAAAAAAAAAGAAATCCTCTTTGCAGAGTTAATATTTTTATCACCACGGAGACTAAAGCCTCTGTCGGTTGTCGCTCTACCTCTTGAAAATTCATTCAGTCCAGTTTAACTCAGCTAGGGAAACGGAAAAGTCGCCGAACAAAGAGAAGAAGAAAAAGTTGTTAATCTGTAGAAAAAGCTCCGACTTTCACTTCTCCCACTCTTCAATCTTTCCCTTCGCTCAACTCATTTCAGCTAAACTCGCTAACTGGCTGCACTTTCTCTAAAGATAATGGAGCGCAAGCGACTCAACTTTTCTTAATGATCAAAATGATGACGATGAGGAATGAAGACGGAAGAGAAGTGGAATAAATAACTTCAACAGGCGAAGCATTAAATTCCTCTAAGCAAGCGTTAGGCACCATATTCTTTGCGACAGTCTTTTCAATTTATAGAGTAAATGTGGATGAGTTTTTATGTGGACAGTTGGCGATCAGGAGATGGTAAAGTGGATGCTAATGTTTTCTTTTTTTTCTTCTTGGAACTGTTTTCACGCTGTTGTAAAAAGTGCACTGCCTCCCTCATCTCATCATTCTGGCTCATCCTCCTCCTCATTTTATTCACTTCATTGAGAAAAGCTGAAGTCGTGTGGAGGCATGACGATACTGATGTTGTTGTTGTTGTTCATAATGATGATGATAAGAAGGCGCTAGAACGGCGTATTTTTATGCCTTCGAGTTTCACTTGTTTTCACTCGGCTCGATGTTGTTGTTCCTGCCTGCCTAGTCTGTAGCATTAGCAAGCCGTTCGTTAATGAATTACAAATTACGTGAAGAGACTAGAGAGAAAAACAAGCGTTGAGAGACAGCGAGAAAAATGAAAGCGCTTTGTGTTTTTTATGTAGACTGATTTTTTTTGTCAACTTTATTTTCCGCATTTTTATACACCTACTCTCCCGTAGTCAAAGACTAGAAGAAAGTTACTTGAATCCGCTGCAAGGCAGCAGCTCGTGTGATATTATTTTGTTATGCTGTGTTATCGACATCATGAGACCAATCACAAAAGTTTGACACTTTTCGCCGGAAGAGACTCTAGGAAGAGAGTGTGAAGCTAGCAACCAATTTCATAGTCAGTTTACACTTTTAATGTTCCCCGAGGTGTTTTTCCGACCTCCTTTTACAATACTTTCAAGGGTATCGAACGCTGCTAGTGCTTCTACCTACGGAGAAAGTAATTCTGGAGAGGGAACGCGGTTGATCGTTTAAAATGGAAGAAGAATAAATTGATAATGAAATGGAAGGTTTCGCAGAGGAAGCCAATTCAATCTAATTTAAACTGAAAGTGTCAATAGACAATAAACAATAGGAAATAAAAATCGTTTAATTATCTCAAAGTAGACGAATTGCGTTCAGGGGTGTCTCTTAATGTAATTGGAAGTTTTTGTTTATGTCTTCAACAGTTCAACTGTTTGAGTTTGGATACTTAAATCTACTCCGTTTTACCGTCCTCGTTGCTATTCATGAGATTTTACAAGGGTTTCTCCTGAATCCAATTCGACGGGCGGAAAAGATCCTGGATTACAATTTACATGGCCTTTTGTGGCTTGCTGTGTGCTGCAGCGACAATAAAGAGATGTGGCTGTGGTTTGGTAGTGATGTGTGGCTACTGGAAGTTGTAATCAGCATTTGCGGCGGATTTTTACGGCGTAGGTTTTTCAACGCGGGTTTCCCATAAATTTAATGTAGAGTTGTTAAGAAAATTCAGGAGCGAAAGAACCTGAATCTTTTGCACCTAAATTTTCATAGCAACTTTACATCAAATTTATGGGGAACGAGTCGATTTTAAAAGTAGCAAAATTGCCTGCCAGGAGTTAATTTGCGTCGTAGCTGCATACTGCATAAAGCAAGGAAAGAAAAACAAGGTCGACCCGCATTACGCTGATAATATGATCAAAAAGGTTTTAGTGAAAAACTGATCCGAGGGGATATGTATTAAAATAAAGCTGGGTTTTTTTCTGCAGCATAGTTTTTTTTTTGGTTCAATTCAACCTAAGCCTTTTGAATTTCTGTGGTGAAATATGATAGAATGTTTATAGAATATGTGAAGAAATGCAGAGTGTGCACACAAAAGATGTTTATGTAAATCAAGGGAAATTGTGTGGTGCAGTTGGGTGGACTTTGAAGAATTCCCACGATTATTTAGAAAAACGATCTTCCGGTTGCATATTGTATCTCAGACATGTATTTGTGTTATGTTTTGCTCCATTTTTTCCGCTGAAGTAATTTCATGTGGCAAGTTCCCACTATTTGCTGGGGAGCGAATATTGTGTGGTAGGAAGAAAAAGCGATGAATGACCACTCATTTTATTCATAGGGGCTTAATGCATGAATGACTTTTTTTGTGCGATGAGTGTGCTTGGCAGAGTTGGAAGGAAATTGCCACTGAAAATGTGTGTGACTAAACAATGGGGCAGTGGTTTGGCTACTGGATGAATATGGCGTCTGGAAAATATGATTTTCGTTTAATAAGATTTTTCGCTTCATCCTGTAGTCAGTTCAATGTCTTCATATCTTTTGCCAGATCAACTCTTTGTGGCAAAGAAAGAAGCGAGCGACCGAGCCAATTTTTCTTTATTTTGCGCCGTGCTTCACACCACTCATTGTATCATCTTGTAGGTAGAATAATATTTTCTCGTGTGGTGTGGTATGGTACGATGTAATGGGATATGATATGATATTGATCTTCTGCTTCTTGTATGAATATTTTCTTTCTTGAAAATGTGCACGTGTCTGGTGTCCAAATAAAAGAAATCTCCTTTTCTCTCTGCTTCATTCACTCATTCATTCGCTTTTCTTCCTTTCTTACTTGGGTGCGTTTTCTTCCTCCTTTTGAATTTTTGTAAGGAGTGAAGAAATGAATTGGGGAAGGGAGAAAATAAAACATTTTTACCACTTCTAGAGAAAATGAAGCTTTAGTGGAGAAAGTGTAAAATGGGAAAGTGGGCGGACTGAAAAGAAAACAAAAATCCTTTTGCGAGTGCTCCTTTTGCTCTGTTATTCATTTTCGCCTTTCAAATTTTGATTAGGGTGAAGTTAGCAAAGTAATTTTTCCACTTATCGATTCTCGCCTGATTCTCCTGTGCTCTTTATACAACTGCAAGGTGGAAATGATAACGAAGAAAGGTTTCCTTCCTTCCATTTGCTGACGGCGAAAGTGTGTCCAGAGTTGTGTCACCGACAGAAAATTTCTGCCCTCCAATTTACCTCATATCACATCTCTCTCCGCGTGCTCTCACTTTTTCTCCGTCTCTCTTCATTGTTCAGAGTCCATTATTTTCTGTCTGACACATCTTCATCATCACCACTGCTGCTCTCATGCTGGTCGAGATCGTGATCATTTCTTTGATTTTCACAATGAGATAAAGTGAAAGCATGGGAAAGTAGACAGTCTTCGTCCTGTCTTCACACGCATTTCCGACGAAACACTTACAGAGAGGAAACTTGCAAGTAGGTAGATACTAGAGACTCAGAGAAAAGTGGACTCACTTCTTTCAATCAACTCTCTCACTTCAGTTTAGTAAGAGCCATTAATAGGCTTTCGCCCGATTCTCTGCTTTTCCATTGCATCACTGTCAGACTTCAATGTGGACATTTTCTTGGACACTTTTTGGGTTGCAACATATGCTTCTGCCAGTAGAAGAAGAGATGAGTCTAGGCTGCTAATGATCATGTTCATGATCACGGCGAGGTCTCCATTTGAATTTTGTCAGCTACTAAAGTGATTTCATTGTCGGCATCGTCATCATTATCGGCTGGGTAGATGTTATCGAACGAAGTTATCGTTCAGTGAACGACGTGACTCGAGTTTTACAGCTGCTTAGCTCGTTATTTTATTTTTTATTCCATAAAATATTCAAAACTAACTGAAAAATCTACCATTTTCTTTGAAATTGTTGTTAATGTGTCAAGTTTAACCTCAGCTACACATATGCTGCTAATGATCATGTTCATGATCACGGCGAGGTCTCCATTTGAATTTTGTCAGCTACTAAAGTGATTTCATTGTCGGCATCGTCATCATTATCGGCTGGGTAGATGTTATCAAGAGGAAAGAGAAAAGTGGCGGACGACAGTGAGGTAACGCAGAATGGTGCAGTTTGAGTTCCCTCCATTTGTTCAAGTGATGATAACAAGATTACATAATTAAGTTGGTCATATTGAAATTAAGTGAATGAGTGCACCTGAGACTCGGTCTGTGCCTAAATTTCAAGTCGAAGTTTATCGAACGCGAAGACATATATTCGCATACCCTCCTGTCCCAATTAATTTTATATTTATAAATAATCCCGTTCACAAAATGTCCAAGAATCATAATAAAATTCATCATAATAAAATCTCGAAACGTGCCTTTCTCCGATTTCAGCAAAAATAGTCACAGCGTAGGCACAGCCAAGGTAAGCAAATGTATGCAGACAGTCGTTTTTTAGTAAAGGGAGAGAGAAATGCGAAATAGAATTGGAACAACAGTTAAAAATAGAATTCCATGAAACGTTTTCGTTTAAATACATTATTCCACATTTTATCATCTGGTTGTGTCCTCTCTCTTCCATTTTCTCCGCTATTAAATTCCGCATTTTTTTCTTCCTTCCTTGCCATTGTCTCCATTCGCCTCCTTACTTAACATCAGAAAAAGTCATTTCCTTTTCTGGAGTTTTTAGCAGACAAATCTCGGCCCCATTATTTTCTTTCGCGTAATGCCATTATTGTCTTCAATTATATTACATTAAATAAATTATTACTGCTTGCATTCCCATACGCCGCTTTTCCACTCTGTCAATGCGTTAGTAGTAAGACAAGGATGTGAACGTGGGCTTTGTGCCAGGGCCACCGGAAATGGAGCAGATTTCATTTATTTTCGATTCGCAGATTCTAATACAACGACTAATGACAATTGAAGTGATGGTGACAATCTTGATGAAGTCATGTGGGCCTCACCTAAAAAGAAAAGAAGAGAGACGTTCTTAACTACTTACCTACTTATTTTTATGACGTTAGATGAGAATTCTCAATTTTATGGAATGTGAATGTGGGGCAGTAAAGGCAGAGGAGAGAGACAGAGGCACTTTCTTCAAATTAGAAACGAGTATCTGAAGCTATAACCAAGGAAATTTTATTTACAAGCCGGTCCAATTCTGAGTGAATGCTGAGGATACGCTCCATAAATGTTTTGACGCACACTGGATTTGTATTTCAGGTGCATTCTTTATGTCCGTGTCCTTCATTATGTGATGTGCGCCATAAACCCGCTCTGCAAAGATGTGAAGCTGAATTCGGAATTGAATGGATCAGCGCAGAGCACCTCCATTTTTTGCGAGTCTCGCTCTGTTTATATCGAGAAGAAAAGAAGTTGGAAGTGGAAGGTATTGGGTTGTTGCGTTACCAACATTGAGTGAGCAATTGCCAAATGCATCATGCTGCAGCCATTTTATATTTATTATTGCTTGTCTCTCTAGCACTAAAAACGGAATCGTTTTTTACAAAGGTAGGTTGGAAGTAGACAAAAATTGGAACAAATTTCAAGTGGGAGAGGATCACTCATTGAATGACATGAGGAAAAGCACTTTACTTTCGCTTCTGCCCTCCTTTCACACATTATGTAAGTAGGTAGATACGCAGGTTACGTCCAAATGGTCGTGAGTGTGAGACAGACGAGAGTAGAAAGTGGAAAAGAAATGAAATAAAATGAAGGGCTGAGAAAAATGTGAAATTGATCCAGAACATTTTCACTCATTCACTTCACTGAGTCACACAAAGTTTTATTTGACATTGCAAAAAGTTCCCTGTTCCAAACGTTAATAACATTGGAATGTATTGATCAAGAGGGAAATAAAATACGTAAATAGACTGAGTAAACAAGGACGTGGTGCACAAAATTAAAATATCTTTCTGAGTACTATCTAAAAAATAATTCTTTCATATTTCACTTCGTGCAGGGAATTTTGTTTGCTGCAAAGATACAATAATTAAAGGATGGGATGAGTATGCAATAAAGTTTTTCTCAGAACGAGAATGATACTCATAAATAAATAAATAATATGTATGTAATTAGATTAAATTTCCAATTGAACGATAGAATGTATTATTATGTATTATTAGTTCCAGACCATGGTTCTTTGTTTCGATTCAATGCATTCACAGCCAAAATTTTCCGCTGGCTAGAGAAAAATACAAGTGCGACTTATTTCTCGTACTTTCTTATTTTCTCAAATTCCGTTGTTATTAAGTTGAAAAACTTTGCATTGAATAAGAAATGCGTTCATTCTCTTTCCCCTTTCTTGATTCTTTTGTATTCTGCGTCGCTTCCATTTTTGTAACGGAATTGGAATCGAACTGAGCAAGCAAGTGACTTTTTAGTTAGACTTAGACAGAGACAACTTTGCATACTCCACACATTGTGCGCCTTTCTTGTCATTGTCATCTTGAAAGGACGGGCAAGAGAAAAAACTGTGTATTCCCAGGTTGCCGTTATATTTTTCTTGGAGCAAGGAAAAAAGTGGAAGAAAATAGAGACTGACAATGCTGATCATGATGCTTACCATGCTCATAGCTCCACGTCTCCACGAACTATGCAATAATAGCCAATAACGCCTCTGTCATTCATCTTGTCTTTTACTCACTCACACTCTATTTCTAGGTAGACATGGGAAATCTGTCTGCAAATTTGGTTCATCATAGTCATCATGAGGAGCAGCAAGCTCATCATATTCTTTATTCCTTTTCTTTCCCCTCTCACTCAACTCAGCCAACTTTCTTATTTTGCTACACCAGAAAGAAAAGTGTTCTTTCTGCATGGCAAGATTCCGCGTGGGACAAGCCAAAAGCTCCTTTCGTCTTCAGATCGATCATGATCATCGTGATCATATTTTTTCTGCCACTTATCCTTTCCTTGCCTCACTCAACTCTTCAAAAAATGAACTGGAAAACTGGAGAGAGAAGCGACTCATTTTTTACAAGCGGTGTGCTGTACATTTCTGCCTATTGTACTGTGACACGACAGGAATTAATTTTTTTACTCGAGTCTTTCTTGTTCAAGGTACATATTGGAAAAGAAATGAAAAAAGTACCCACCGGGAGTAAAAATAATGAAAAGTTTAACTCTGTCGAATGAAGAGATAATAATAAGAGAGCGTAAGGCGTGCTATGTGGATATTTTGATTGTTATTATTATTACTGGAGGACTCCAGAAAATAATACGGTTTTCACAAGAAGAAAAAAGAAACGATCATTATCGGGAAATGGAAGACAAGACACGAAGTGACATTTTCCCGCAGTATGCTTCCAATCTGTGGCATGGTGCTTTCTTGCTTGTTCTCTTCTTCAAGATGATTTGTCATATCGGCTTTATTGTCATATGCCCGTTCTCCATTCTCTTAAGACAGAGTTGTAGCGGAGTCTGAAGCAGGAAATGTTCTTTTTACATCCGGCTCTTTATTTTCGTTTCTTCTGACGCTCCTCTCTCAGCTTGCTCTTCTTTTGCATTGCGTCTTTTCCTTGAGAGATTGCCCACTCTCTCCGTACTTCCTGTGGCTGTGACTTTGACTCCGGCGATTTAATGATACTTACATTTGAAACACTCACTGACTGCATGCAGTCGCTTCACATTCCTTACAGTGTTCAGAAGTCAGAATTTTATTCCAGTTTCACTGAAACGGCGAAAAGTCACACGTCAAGTGAAAAAGTCAAAAAGACATTTCGAATTTTTTGTTTTCACCGTGATGCTGTCTTCGTCTGCATTTCAATTCCCATGATTGTCTGTGTGACACCAAAAATGGATTGGTTTCGTTTTCTATAAAATATGCGACGTGAACGAGGAGAAGGGCGGATTTTTGGAACCCCTTTCAGTGCAATGTGCGCACATTTCCCAGGCAGCCTTTTCATTTCCGTCTTGCGGCTACGACTGCGGTATGCATTTCACACTTGTCTTGCCCGACTCAATCTGCGACACGAGCGGTGAAAAATGAAATGAAAATGAGATGTTCGTCAATAGTATCAACATCAATATAAAGGAGCAAAAGCCAGAAATAGAGATGCGTGCATTTGGAATTATTTTCAATCTATTAATAATTTAGCGGGGAATAACCGTTCATTCGTAAACAAGCCGTGTGTCTCTCAACTCATGTCGTTTCTCCGTCTTTCCATGAATGCGTGTGTTTCTGTGGTTATGCGGTTTTTCTTTAGGTTACAAAACTAAATAGAGAGTTTAGTGAAATTGCTTACAAACAAATCTAACCCAAACCCCATCACTAATTTTTAACTAAAATGAAATACCATCATCATCATCATCATGGTTACCTCCATTCAAGTTCCTTGCTCTCCCGGTTACTCAAAATCCATATTTTCGTGAAAGCAAAACACTCCCTGAGACTCCACAGGCACTTGACTTCTCATGAGGAAAAAAATGTTAATGTAAACGGCAGACTTGAGAAACGCTCATCCAACTGCGTTGTACCATTTGGCGAGATGGAAAAGACGCAGTATTTACCAAAAAACTCATACTCTTCTTCAATAATAATGGTAATAAAATTGGAGGCAGTGCGTTCTTCTTGGAGTAGGTTATTAATATTATTTGCCAATAACGCCATTTCCAATACCATCTCATCGTCATCTCCTCCAGCGCCAGGAATAACATTAGCAGCTACAGCAACGGCAGGTGATGATATTCCAATTTTTGATCCCATTATTGCATCACCATCATCATCACGCCATTCCATCTCCCAGTTTGCGGAAAATCAGTCTGTAGTCGGCAATTCAGTTTACTTCGTAAATTTTATTTTTCTAGTTTATGGCAAGTGGCTAGATTCTTTTCCTTACATTACTCACTCGCTTCATATTTTATTCAGCAGGGCCTTACCTCGCCTCCTCGAATTGTGCGCTTCATTCCTGAAACTACCTTCGCTCAAGCACGCCACACTCATAGATCACGCCGATTCATCGCAATAATCTTGCCTAAACCATTTTACGAAAAGAATTATCGTGATAATAAGAAAAGAGTGTCGGTCTATTTTTTTCTTCCAAATACCATCAACCCAACTGACTTCGACGCTTTGTATGGGCGACGTTAAAGTCAACAATGAAGAACAACGTTTTTATGGGAGAAGTAAGGAAAAGTGCATTCGAGCCTCTTGTTATGTGCCAGTGTGATGCGAGTACGTTTTGCAGAACGGTAGTAGCGGTGTGGTGCAATGTAATTTTATTTGGTCTTGGCGTGACGAAGCAATTGACATCGACGAAAAGCAATCGTTTTCATGATCACGGCTCTCATTTCATCACGCCTGCACCACATTCCTTTCCTATTACGTTGTTGAGGCAGAGCAAGAGCAAAGACAAAAAAAAAATTTCCTACTTTTACTTTAATATTTACAATGCATTCATGCATTTTTGCCAAGCCATTTTCTCTTTCATCATTTCATTATCATGATCATGATCCTTTCCATTTTTCTCCATTTGCATATAAAACACATTCTACCTGACTTCCATAGGTATGAGCTTATCATTTGGATAAGATAAGAAGAAAAGTTATCCTCATAATTGAAGAATGTTTGTATCCTGTCTGGTTCCTTCTGATCTGGAAAAAATTTAGCCAGTGTATTTTGACTTGGTGCGTTGTGTTTACTAAATACCGTCGAAGCAACTTTGCGTTGCTCCACGTCGCTCACTCAGTTCAGTGGCTCCACTCGATCGAGTCATAGCCCTCGTCTTGTTCGTTTCATAGTCACGTATCTACATATGTATTTGCATACACACAAAGAAAAGAAAATGTGTGCACAATATCGGCACACACATATTTTCACTCATACTTAATAACATTCCTTCGCTTGACTTGCTTTTCTTCTATTCTCTAAAAAGTGAAAGTGAAAGAGAGTTGGTGAATGTGTGTGGTGAAAGTAGAATAAAAATGTCAGTGGTTGGTTCAACTAAACTGGATGAATACATTTTCTCTGCTTTGCTCCAACTCTGCTCGTATTTCTAACTTTACTTCATTCATTCGCTCACTCAGTCACTCAGTCATTCATTCATAATGGAACATTGCTGTGGAAGCCGAAGGTGATTCTGATAGATGGGTACGTATGTGCATAGGTACATGAAGTGGGAAGAGGAGGAAATGTGCTGTGGTGTGGTGTAACGTGTGACTGGTGCACTGGCACTGACTGACTTCCCTGAATTGAGAATCTCGATCAGCACTGCAGTAGTGGTGATGGAAGTAAGTGGGAAAAGTCTACACGCTTTTAGAAACCTGCTCTCAGGCACTGTTCGCATGGTGTAAGTACAATAAAAGCACATATCTGTCTATGCATACATGTTCCATATCTCTCTTTCTCTCCTCTTCTGCTCCATTCGAGAAAAGAAAGCAAAATGAGAGAAAAAAGGTTTCCTTTTCAGTTCATCCATCCATTGAAGCAGCAGCACTACCAGTAGAAGCATCAGCAATGTGAACTGAGTCATTTGAAAAGAGCTCGATGCATTTTCCTCTTTTCATTTTTTCTCAAGAAGAAAATGCGAAAATGGGAAAGGAGAACGGAGCATGAAACATTTTGCCTACAAGAATTTTGATGTCTAAGGTTGAGCATCTATGGAACACATTAATATAGCGCATAATATGTTAATATTATTATTATCATATTAAACATATTTTATTATTATTTATGTACGAAATGAAGATATGTATGATATGATACGAGACGAGTATACAAGTCGAGTGGTGATCATAATACAGCAGCGACTCTGATATAATACCGTGTGTGCAATATAATGAGAGGAAGGAAAGAGAAAGGAAGTGGAAGTGGAGGGCTGGGATACTTACTTAGAATTTGATACCATGTGATATTCTAATACTTTCTCCGTATTTCGTATTTTCTTGTCTTTCTTCCTTGCACCATTTATTTCTCATAATATTTTTTTAAATAAAACATGAGAAGAGAAAGGGAGAAAGAAGAAAGGAAAAAATCGAGCCCTACTTTCGCTCTCTTTTTTCTTTCTTCTTTCTTCTTGTATCCTGGAGACATTCGATACACACAGTACATTAGAATATCAACTGTACAATACTCTGTGAACACGCACACAGCTCTGCATTACTTTGCTGTTCCACTGGAGTATGATAAGCAAAGCCGTGTTCCGCCAGATTAGAAATTTTTTGTCAAAGCGAAAGTAAATAGAAAATACCTAGACAAGCGCACACAAAGAAAAATGAAGTCTAAAGCAAGTATGAAAATGAAACGAAATACGGGATTTGAGAGTGGTATATAATATCGGAATCGGGTCGGATCTCTGCATTCTTCCAACATCATTATATTGTTTTGCTTTGCTTTCTCTTCTGATCACATAATATTCTTAAAATAATAATCATCATCTAATAACAATAGTAGATTTTCGCCAGTAAGTAAATAAATGAAGGGAGTAATTTTAATAAGCCTTTTGTTATCTTCTCGGGGCACAAAAACAAAGTTTGGACATTGGAAGGAAGTGGATGTTACTTAAATACCTAGTTTAGTTTTCCTAAGCATGACTTGGGGAAGAAAAGACAGGTTCCATTGTAGTTGGGAAATCTGAGCGGGAGGAGCAGTGTAAAATAATGCTGCTCTGGAAATGGAGACGATGTACGAAACAAAACAAAAACGCAAGATTGAGAGAATCTCTATTCTCTGTGTATCGAGATTCGTCTCCTCTCTTGTTTTGTCTTCGCCAGTTTGCCTGAAAGTAAAAGCTCATAAAGGAAGGAAAGCGAAGTGGCGAACTTGGTTTCTTTGTTACTTTACTCTACAATGTAGATGTACGTCTGCTTCGGGCTTGTACTTCGGGTTTTATGTTATTTAACGAAAAGAGCAAGAAGAAAGGAGTGAACAAAGTAAAGTCGCATGTAGTCTGTGTACATAAAATAACACAAGATAAAATAAAATCATGTCAACAAAATGAACCTGCTTTTTTATTGTTTCTCCAGGAGGAAAAAAAGGAGCGGAGAGGAGAAAAGAGAAAGTGGGATAGGGAGTGAAGGAAATCCTTTTCTTTTCTATTTCACTCCATTCTACTCTATGCAAAGCTCAGTTAAGTTTTCAGAGTTTAAATATGAATACAGCCGCGTCATTCTTATCCAGCTACTAAAAATCCAATTTACTCGAGCTGCGGCTTTCCTATTCTTAGTTCACCCTGTCAGGCTGAAGAATACTGCGTCTGCCTTGCATTACATTGCATTGCCAGTCAAGACAAGGAAACAAAGCTTTCCTTTCGCTTATTCTGCTGCTCCCACCAATTCAATAACGATAAGAACGCTGACTTGACGAACTGGAGCCGTAGGTAATAGCTTAGCTGCAAGTAGAGGATGAGACAAAATTCGCAAGAATGCCACAAACTTTTCTCTTTGTTACTCAATTACAATACTTTTTAAACGTCTATCTTTTTCAGAAAAAAATAACACATTGCTTGCATTTTGCAAACCCCGTCATTATTTGCCATTACGGCAACAACAACAACAACAACGTTTTTAAGTGAAGTCATTGTCTTTCAAAACGCTCCTAAACTGAGTATTACTGGTATCAGGGATTGTTTTTATTTCCTGTTTAAGTAAGTTCATTGAGAACGTTGCAAAAAAAGTTTGAAAAGTGCCTCATTTATAGCAGCAAGGGATTCTTGTTTATATCTTTGTGCTCTACTTCGTTTATTTGTTTTTGATTATGGCCATGGTTAGCAATATCCTGCCCCATAAAGAATCAGTTATATTTTGTGTAGCATGACTATTACGACTTGAAGTTTATTTCTGCCATCAATTAAAATCTCCCATTAAAAATGGATAGGCCAAGAGACAAGATACGGAGTGAACGAGCGTGGCGACTTGATATAAATAAAGGGCACAGTGAGTCTGGGAATAGTCCACGACATGAACAAAACAACATTTCACAATGCTGGTCTGGTCTGGTTTGATGGCCATTATTGCAACTGCAAGAGGATCAGACTGAAGCCCAGACATACATTGCGAATAGAAAAACTGGCTAAGGTTGGCTGCGCCATTCATGGGCAGTTAAGTGAAATGGTGATTACAAGTGGCTTTAAATGTTCACTGAAAAAACAGGCGGAATTGAAATGTAGTGAATGTGGATCACAGTCGATAGGTTCACCTCACTTGATTGAACCGAACTAAATTGAACAAAAGTGAATAAAATCGATGCAGATGGATAAACTATGTGTCATTATTATTTACATACTCAAGCTTTTCCTATTTTGGAAAATTTGTGTACCCTTTTTGTTCCCGCAATTGCCATTTACGATGCGTGAATAAAACCAAGGTAGTTTGGTTATTGATCACTTGATACCTAATTGTACATCGACTAAATAGCCGAATAAATAAATGTAAGTTCACATTTAAGCAGAAAGGTAAGCAACTTTCTGCATGGAATGAGAAAGGCTCTCTCCTTCTCTTTTCACTCTTCTTAACCAACATTATTTATGTATAGACGTAAAAGTTGTGGAGAAAAGGAAAGAAAGAAAAAAAGTCTAGCTGCCTTGACTTAACGTTTTTTGTATTTTGGAAAATAGACAGTGAAGAAAAAAATGAGCTGAAAGAAAAAAGAATGGGTAAATTTGGAAGAGAAAATCGAACCCAAGGGAACGATCCGACTGGATGTATGGCATGGAATCTTCACAGTCTCTGCCATCAACATGAACGGACGAAAGTTGGTGAAAAACACTTTTCAGATCCACTTTTCTCCTTTCCCTGTTGGTCCATGACGTATTTATTTTTAGCGAGCTAAAATACGAACTACAATGAAAAGAGAGAATGGAAGAGAATGAGAAAACATGAATGAATGGATGCTTTCTCTCCGACTCAGATCTGGGTTGTACCCAATATCTTGTTGTTGTAGTTCGCAGTTGTGTGTATGTACATTGCAAAAATGTACATTTTTATATTAACTCGTTCATTCGTTGTTGATAATGATAAGTCACTTGTCTTGTCTTACGAATTGGAAATAAAAGTGCACCACGACACGACACATTTACTTACTATTTTTGAGAGGTCGCAAATTTTTTCTGGGCTTGTGCAAAAGAGAAAAAGAAAGAGAACGGTGAACACAGGGAAAATGATTTTGTGCTGATGCTGCAGCTGCTGACGGAATGGGACGAGGGTAGCAGAAAGGGAAAATAGAAAACAATATGACGACAGTAAAGTGAAAAGATGGATGGAAAGATGCTCTCTTTTATAGAGCTCTGCTCTGCTCAGACAAATTAACGTGCACATTACATTTTTTCTCCTTTGTCTCGCTTTTTTCGCGAAAAAGTTTGGAAAGGAGAAACGAGAGGTAGGAAGATGGGAAGAGGCTGTGTTATGATGAGAGTTCATAGGCATAGTTGCTTGCTTGCTTGCTTTCCGCTGAGTCTCAATGTCCCAAGGGAATCCTTTGATATGGTTACGGGATGTCGTCATCGTCGTCATCATATCATATCATAACATAACGGAATGTGTGCTCAGGCGTCAACTTAAAGCGAAAGGAAGGAGAGAGAGGAAAGAGAAAGATGATGATAAGACGGAGTGTCGTAGTGCCTTGTAATCATCATGTCATCGTAATGAAATAAATAGAATGCTAAAGCTCATCATGGGATTCTCAGTTACATGAGAGGGGACGTGGACACACAAAAACACTCCTCTTTACTGGCGTCAGCGTCAGCGTCACAGTCACATCACACACTATCATCATTATTATGTATCAGCACCGCGCACCAAATAAATAGAATATTGTAGCTTTTTCCTCACTCACACTTTTGAAGAAGATGTAAATTCTCGCAAGAATGAGTCCAAGTAGTAGTAAAGTAGAGTTATAATTATAACTGTCTAAATAAATAATTTTCCTGTGCGTCTCTCTATGTGAGGTGTATGCGCGTGTTTTGTTGACAAGGGAATTTACTTTACCAACAGCAGGTCGTTGAAACTGAAAAATCATCAAGGGAGAAAAATATTCGCCGAACTAAAAATTCGTAAGAAGTTGGATAAGATTAAAAAGTGTTTTTGAGAAGAAAAAAAAACGAGAGAAATTTGAAATGGTAAGCAAAGAAAAACATTTTGTGTATAAAGATGCGAAACGCTTGTTTTTTCTTGAAATGAATTTAGGTATTTTTTGCACCCACATTTGTCTTCTAGGAATCATTAGTTATCATTTTGTAGCTGGCTGCGCACTATTATCTTGCCATCGCTAGTGGGAATCGCTAATACAAGGAAATATCGTCCACGTCGTAATTTTCACTTTGTATGGGAAAATGCCTAAAGGCGTAAATAATACATGGAGCAATAAGATAATAAAATGGAAGGATGTGTTTACGCATATTATGTAGAAAAGTGTGGAGAAAGGAAAAGTAGTGTACATTACATACTTTGTCTGTAGGCATTTATTTCGTATGCTGCTGGTATGCTAAATATGCACATATTTTCACTTTCACCTTCTTTTCCACTTGGATTATTACTCTGGCATATTTTACACTTTTTCCGCGCCATCCATTTATTTCTCCTTTGGGTAATAAGGCAGCCAATAAATTTGAGGATTTACATGTGTACTTTTGGAACACACATGCTCACATGGAGAGTCGAAACAGTTCCGGAGAGAGAGGCAGATCAGCAGCAGAGCGTTAAAACGCATTGTTCGGGGCTATTTTAAAATTCTCTGTGATTCAGTGAAATATAATATTGAAACGTGTTTAGAGAAGAAAGAGAAAGGTTATTGGACAAAATGACGCTTGAAATACCAGAGAATAAATAATAAATGTTTCTCAAGTGAGTTATGAGCCAGCATTGATAAGGAACGCTGTGATAAAGTAACGTTCTCACTCATACATTTTTCAGCAAAAGCAAAATTTCAAACTGGCTCAGATTTCGACTGAACTTGATCATAATCATGATCACACATAATATTTATTCTGATTTCCTGAATACATCTGCGTTTCACAACACAATAATAATAATAATAATAACGATAATAATAGCGTCGTCGCCATACATTTTCCTCTGTGTGTGAGTCACGACCTGAATACAAATACCTAGCCTGTCCCGATCGCACTTTCACCTCGTAGGACGTCGACTCGACTTCGGCATGACATTGAAAATAATGGGAGGTAAATGTACAACAAACAAGTTTTTGTGGTGCACACACGGCGAACAAACGAAAACATGGGAAAGTGGAAAAATGAAATTTTCTTTGCTTGTTATAAAAACGTCCCAGGACAACAATAATGTTCACTGCTACGTTCTTTTCTCTGGGATTGTAATAATAGTAATAATAATAATATGACAGAAATAATGTTTACGAGAAGGAGAAAAAATGTTGAATGTGGAGAGTATGACATTTCAGTTAAATAACCGAAAAAGAGTTTCTTCTATGGAACTCTTGTACATAGATTATGTCAAACGACATGACTCTGCTCTCCTCTTAGAAAATATTTAAAGCCTTATTTGCATAATAATGACATTACATATTTTGCTCCACTTTACTTACTTTGCAAGCAAAATCCAAACAGACGAACAAGCGAAGAAACTAGAAAGAAGCGAGCGATGAGACGAGAATGCGGCAGAAAATGAAAATTGGAAGTTTAAAAGAAAAAAGAAGAGTGGGTTGAATATGTAAGGACTAAAAAAGAAAAACAAACATTTTACTAAAAATGATACTCGTGCTTACCATGAAATCAGGCGCTTAACATTGCCATTGCCATTTTTTGCTTGCTGCATGCATGCGTGCAAACTGTGAATGAAGGTAAATTTTTCCATCGTTATCGTTATGCTACATACAGCTACACAACACGGAATAACATTTCTGGCTAAATACTCGTCCACTCTAGTTGCTAACAGCGCAAATATTTGGCCCGCACTCATTTCCTATTACGGAAGAAAGAGAAGCGAAGGAAAACACGCAACGACGTTTTTCCTTGTTCCGAAACCACAGTAATGAAAGTGGACACACGTATTAAATATGGATGGCTCAGAGAATTGCTACACACTTTTCTAGGAGTGGACAGAAATAAAAGCAAAGAGGATACCAAAAAATGTGTTTCACTTTCTTGCTTACTTTTCTCCCTTGCTCCGTTCTGTCTTGTGACTGACCATGTGTAATAAAGAGATTTTCCATTTTTAAAAGGAAAGGGACAAAATTGAGAAGGGAAAGTGAATCGAAGTGAAATGAATAGAGTGCATTCCGTCGCGTTCCCTTTCTAAAAAAAGTGCTGGGAAAGAAGGTCGAGAGACATAAAGAGCGATGGAAATGATGTGCTCATGTGACTGGTGACATTTTATTATGATAGCACTTGCATAATGTAATGTAGTGTAATCGTGATGCGTTTCACTTCACTCAAGTCAGTTTAGGCACTAATATGAAAAAGGAGGAAGACAGAAGAAAATGGAAAGGGATAAATGATCGTTTTCCCCATTTTGTTACGTTATGTATGTAGCAAGTCTTGTCTTGGGAATCCGGGCACTTTCCTTTATAATATTGATGTATGTATGTAATATCAAGGGTATTACCAAAGTACCACCGCAACATGAATCCTCTACTCTTATTACAATATTCTCATGTGATTTTTGGTGGTCATGTTCAATATAATGTGATGTTCGAGCCTTTCCCAGAAAGAGAAGAAAGAGGTTCACATTTCGGGAGCAGAGCCTCGAAATATTTTGGATAGGACTGCGTAGAGAGAATGAGAGAGAAGAAAATGTCAACTTGGTGGAAGTTGGGCTAGAGAAAAGATGAAAGTTGAGAGGGAAAGAAAGGAGAGACGCTTTTTGTGACAACAACATGCCAATAACTGGAGTGAATGAAAAGGGAGGATTTTTGGACACCCAGAGAAGGAGTAAAATGGATTGTAGCCTGGTATTGCATTAAAGTGTAGTCACTTTCTCTTTTTGGAAGTCAAATTGTACCTATTTGGCACTCCTATCCTTTTTCTGCTCCACTGCTGCTAATGTGAACCCAACTGAGTGAGAACGCTCGCGATGAGAATGAGACTCTTCTGCTTTATTTATGGGGGCCGAGGCCCAAGATGGAAACAGAGAGGAGGTTGTGAAATTGAAAAGCAAGAGGAATAAAAGACACAGAGACAAAAAGAAGACGGAGGAAGAAATTCTCTCCGTTTTTCCAGAAAGATAAGAAAATGCTTGTACATACTCACATTGTGAGTGAGAAAGGCGGTCGCGGACGAAAAATGGTTAGTTGCTTTTAGTTCAGCTCGGCTCAGTTCACTCACTTCAAAGTTTCTCTGCAGAGTGGAGAATCCGGGTGGGCTGGCAAGTGACATGCGGTACTGATAAGTCAGTAGTACCTCAAGATATCAGAATTCTGAGGCCGCGGACGCGAAGGATTATTTTTTCCCTTCAGAAGTAAAAGTGAAACTAAATGTTACTTGAAGGGCAGTGCGTTTTCAATTCCAGACTTATGAATTTATGGCAGGTGGATCGCTTCGTAATCTATTATTGAAAGGGAAAAGCGGAACAAGAGAGAGACACAATTGAAACGATGATGATGACCATGATAAGACAAGAGGTTTTTAGGCAATTTCAAGTGAAGGAAGAGGAAAAGGAGGGTTGTGTGTGGCCCTGGCTTTCTGCCTGGCTGGCTAAACGTTTATATGCGTATGTATGTGTGTGTGTGTTGTATGTGTGTCCTGGGTCCGTTCGGACTTTGACTCCACTCTCGATTTCAGTGCTTTCGTTTTACAGTGCAAATGTTTGTTTCTCGTTCCGAGAAACGTCTTTCCTTTCGGAAAATAGAACGGAAAAGGCTTTTTGAGTGTGTGTGAGTGAGTGAGTAAAGTGAGAAACGGGGCTTAAGTTCCCATTAGGAAAAAGAGAGCCTCCGCCGCTTCCATTAAATTCTTTAGACGGGAAAATGTTACTTTGAAGTGTTTCCAATGACAATTTCCAAGGACACTCTCGTACTTTTTTTCTATTTAATAGAACATAGAACTGTCAAATCATCTGGGATTCAGCCTCACCTGCGTTGAGAATAAAAGAACGACAAGCTTAGTGTACTTAGAAAATAAGTGGGAGCGGAGGAAAGAAAATTTCCTACTCATGATTGTCATGATTGTGATTTTTGTGAAGAATGGGCATAGTTCAGGCGTTCGTGACGGTCGGCGGATTGGTCGCGCTGGTGGGCGTGCTCGTCTTTCTCTTTTGCCACTACTTGGGTGGATGGACCTGGACCAAGGCATGGCTTCGCTCCAGTGGCGAAGAGAAAATGGTCCTAACCCGGGCCGGCAACCGACATTTCAATCCCAATGGATACATGGTTAGTAGACGCCACTCTAAACACGCATCTCCAAACATTACATTTACTTTACAATACTTTGTTCATTCCAAATAATTAGAAGTAAATAAACAATCTAAAAATAAATATTAAACTATACCATTACCAAACAAAATACAAAACTATACCAAAATAAACTTTCATCGGATATACTTGCTGATAGATTTCCTCTTTGCTCTATTTGTTTGTTGTAGATCCCCTTTGTAGTTACGTAAGTTAGCAGCAATTAGTGAAAATAGAACGGTTGATTTCATTATGTAATACTATTTAATTGTGCTCTCTGGTGTGCCTCACTGGATGGATGCTGTGTGTGCAAAACAGACAATGAGACAGGACGCAAATGACCGTAAAACAATCACCTGCTACAAACTGCGAATTGTAGCACAGAGCTGTGTAGTATAAAGTAATTCAATTACATTAGGCTTACTTAATTTAATTCTCATATTTTATTATCTCTCTGTATATCTGGCGCACTGGTAATTAGTCAACTGCTTCGTCGTTTTACCCTGATTTATAGATTTCATACTTTGATGTGTAACCCTTTTAGGATATTGGCATTTTTAATGCTTTTTGAAATTTTTGACGCACAAAGTTCCCAAGTAAATTATCTGCTTGTACGTACTATAGTACTTATCTGTATGTGTATGCGAAATCAATTTAATTTGGCATGGCGTATTTACAATTGAAAAATGATCTTTATGGAATACGACGCTTGTTTCCTGTTACCATATTTCAATTTCAAATATTTTCCCTGAAGGAATATTTGTACGCTTTTTATTATTGATTCATGTGGAGGAAGTGTGTTTAAAATGATCTTTTTTCTGACTGGAATAGAAAATAAGAATGGCGACACACTAATATTAATGTTAATGCATGCACATATGCAGCAGCTTCTTGGAATGGAGATGTCAAGTGTCATCCTCAGGTTTCACATTTTCTCTTTTTACCCTCATTTCGTTTCCCGTGTGATATTTTTTTGTTAGTGGAACTGTCAGGAAAACGAAGATGTCAAATAGAAATGATGATGTAATAATAAAAGTAGATATGATATAAAACATCGTTTCGTTTCACTTCCCTGAAAGTTGTGAAGCATGTACATAAAATATAAATTGTATGCCCTTCGTTTCAAATCAAATCGTCCTCAATTCAATTTTTATGCAACCTTCCAAATTTCTGATTCCACACCTCGTCCTTTTGTTGTACAATAAATACCTTTTGCCAATGTCACTCAGCTTATCACTGTGACTCTGAGTTTGATGAGTGAGTGAAAAAAAAAATCATTTTCTCTTATGTTCCCTCTTTTGTAATGTTTGTTTGTGTGAAAGGGAAAGTGGTTCACTTCAAATGGAAATGTCTGTCTATTTATTATTTTGCAGTCGTTTCATCATTATTATTTATTTATTATGATGCTTTTTAAAAAAGATGGAGAGGTGGTGGTGCTAGGAAATTGGTTGGCGAATTTCCTTGCATGCATGAGTTGAAGTTGAATTGAAATTCCGAAATGGAAAATATGCAGATTGATAAACTTTCATTTTGTTTTATTTATTGAACTTCTTGCTTTTGGTTTCCCAAACCTTCACCGTAATAAACACAACTCACCAATCATGATGATCTCGATAATGGGCGACACAAACATTCAAGTGGGAAACATGTTTAAATATTCAATGAATTCCTCCACTCTTCCAACTAACAGTAACAAACAACCGGCAATCGATAACACATGATTGACGTGTCATGCATGCCGGATCATGTTCGCTAGATAATGGATATACAAAACGCAAATATTCCTCATCTCGAAAAATTGTCAAACCGTTTTTTATTATTAGATTTTCCGAAATTATTCCAGGAGTAATTTTGTGCTGTTATTTGTTTATTTGCTATGCATATTAAGGTAGTGGTAGTGTAAGAGAGAGCAAGTAGCTCGAATTCAAACTCAACTTGAATAAACTCTACTAAATTACTAAACTCGAATAAACCACTTGGTTCATGCATAGTCACATCCACATTATCGGCTCTAGAAAACGGAAAGAGCCCTGCCGCTGCTTTCACCAACGCTTAATTAAGTTGAGGGCTTCGAGGAATCATTTCGCATTCCATTCGTGTGTGAGGGAAGCGTGCTTGAGCTTGGAACTGTCTCATAATACGCAGCTTGTAGAATTTTTCCTTGCCATGCCTTTCTCTGTGGTGGGACGATCATGATGATGGTCATACATAGTCGTGATCATGGTAAATGATAATGGCGTAAAACGCACTGCAAACGAGCATGTGACTTTGATTGATTAATGAATGCATGGATAAATTTGGATGTTTGATGCTGATGCGGTAGCGATATTTTTCTTGGAGTTGGTCGCTTTCGCTTTGCCTTTGCCGTTCTTGTTCTGTAACAGAACTTCTGTTGCTAGTGGCTGTGAGCATGGCATTGACATGACATGACACGAGCTCACGCTGTTTTCTACTTGCATTAATTAGCCGCACCGCACTACTAGTACAAACTTTAGAAAACCAGAAGTTTTGCTCATGATGCTGAGTAAATTACTTTTTTCCGTTTAAAAACCGTTTTAAACGTGGAATGTGTAATTTTAGCAAGCTTGGTTTGTCGATTTGTTGCTTGTTGTGTTGTGTAAGAAACTGAAAGGGAAAGGAATAAAACAAAGACTAATATGAAAAATCTTTTTTCTCGCTTTCAATTTTCTTCTGTCAAAAAAATGGTCAGGTATCATCCGAGTCCGACCTGAATCTTTCTGGTCGCGGGAGCTTCCGCCGTTTTGACACGACCGATAACGACTACCAACTTTTTCGTCAAGGGTCCACCTCATCGCTTGTGAGAACGCAGGGTCCAAGCAGCATTTCCTCCGCTGCCAATTTCATCCCTCCGCAACCTCTGAGACCGGCACCGATTCTGCCATCGATTTCACAATCAACGCCGCCCGTCGTTGGCACCTATCCGGGTCAACTCACATCCCAAAGTAGTCTCGACTCGGTTTTCAACACTGCGCCCAACTCTCCAGCTTACTTCGGAGGAGCGCCAGTGACAATAACCTCCCTTGCGGCAGCTGTTCCGAGGATACCACCTCCACCACAGCAGCAGCAGCAACACAACCGCTCCGGTTCAACTTCTTCCGTTTCGTCACATGCAAGCCAACGGAGTTCTTTTGGAGCTGTTACAATCACCATGGGAGATGGTAATCCGGAACGGACGATGCCAAGTGGTTGCGGCTCGGACTCCACTGACACACCGACCAGCTACTCCTCCACAAATCCATTCCTTCCGCTTCTCCAAGCATCATCTCAGTTCCTCACGCAGACAGTGCAGACTTTTCAGACTACGACTGCGAACCAAGATATGCAACAAGACCATCAAACCATAGCTTCAACCGGGGACACGACGTCGACATCAGGATCGGTTTCCTCACTCCCTCCAGGAAGCGCGGGGCTCAGCATGGGCGAGCTGCTCTTCTCCGCGCCACCCAGCTATCAATCAACCAATTTGCCACCTGCTGCGCCCCCATCGGCACCTGTCTCGAATTCTGCGTGGAACTCCGAGGAAGCACGTGTTGCTGAGTCTGATTCTGTGATTGGCGTTCATGTTTCAGGAGCCAGGTCAGCAAGTTATCCGAATGCAGCCACAGCTACAAGGCACCATTCCAGTCCAAATCCCCTCTCGAGACCTGTCGTTCCCGTTGCCGGAGTTCGGTCCATGTCCACAGGGTCACCGCAACATGCTCGCTACAATCTGTACCATCAGACGAGTGGAGAAAACTCAACTTCTCCTGTTCCCACGGCACACTCCCCACCGCCGACCAAGGCTGCACCGGGTATCCGAAGAGCATCTTATCCAAAGTACGCAGCACATGACCCTATTCCAAAGTCAGAGTTTCCACAGCACATTCCTTACATTCCCTCCCATCACCATCATCACCACCACCTGAGCAAAAGCGGTGCTGGAGTACCTGGAGCGACAGGCTCAACCGAGAGGAAAATTGGGGTCATTAATGAAGTGATTGGACCAGGCGTAGTGGTTGGTCCGTACAGTGACCCGCTGCGACATCCTCACCTCCATCATTATCTCCCCTCGACAGGGGCTGCGAACGTGCAGCCATTTTTGGAGGAACAAGAAGAACCACCTGAGGAACCCTGCACCAACCACCAACTTGACAAGTCGCAGCTTACCTCAACTCTGGAAACAGAGCGGGACGACTTGACCAATAGAATCATGCTGGAGACGATGCGTGAAGAGATCCGAATTGCGAACGAGAAAATGGCAGATGCCACAAAGAGTTTGATGATGGATGACGTGTTTCTTCCAATGACAGGTGGAAGTGGAATTAATTCGAACAACCTCCATAATGCTACGAGCAACACTAACACTAACAACAGTAACAATCTCACCGGAAGTAATTCTCAGAATGAAGAAAGTCCCCGGAAAAGAGTGATCGGCGTTCCGGGTGGTGACAATCTGTCACTGTCGCTGTCATCTTCATCCGCCTCATCATCTTCAACGAAACCGGGAGAAGAGCTGACGGGACAGGCATCAACTATGGGAGTAACGACAACTGTAGCGGCGGCAACGTCCGTCTCGATAAGCACAGTTTCAGCTTCAGCCGGAGTCTCAGCATCACAATCACAACAGGGCAGATCCTCGGAGGAACTGAGAAAATCGTTTGGGAAAATTGGGGAGGGAATTTCGACGCTGAATTCCTCCCTGGGAAATTTGAGGCGTAGCAGCACACCGAATAGCAGAGTGGGTGCGATGTTCACGGGATACGCGGCTCGCCCGACGACTCTCTTGCACAGGCAGAGGAGCAATGATGAACTGCCACAGACCCAGAGAGGAGGACCACCGCAACCACCAATCTGTGTCAACAACAGGGACGCAAACCAAGAGACTGACGGACGACGGGGAGGGAAGCTGAGCAGGGAGTTGTTTGCAAAATCTCTGGATGGGAATGCAAGCAGCTTGGTGAGGAATGGCTTTGGCAATGGAAGACTTGTCAACTTCAGCAGTGCAAGTCTACCCAATTCACAATCAGAGTTGCAGCACCAGCACCACCCGAGCCAGAATAATGGAATTCGTAAGTATTTCACAAAATCCGGTGAAAATTATGTATTACTGTACCTTTTCGCGCTTGCTTGCTATAATTAGGAGAAAATGCGCCTTTTTCTTCTTCCAAGAAGCCTCGGAATGGGGCTGAGTTGTTAACTTAAGTTGGAAGCCTCCGCGGCTTTCTCCTTTCGTCCCCAGTCTCCACTCTTGACACTTTTCTCTTTTTCAACTAAAAGAATCTTCTTTTTGCTGTTGCTCTTCAAAAGAAAGCAATTAAGAAAGTTGTGTACAAAGTAGGACTATATAAGTTTCCTAACTTTTTGGCTGTGATAATTTTTGATGTGATGATATTGGATGTGATATTAAACACTGTGATGGATGATGAATTTTCCACGTGATGAAATAACCTTGTGTTGATAATGGAGTGATGTGATGACTCGTCCTCTGCTAAGTTGACCTGTGATGAATTAGCCTAGAAGCAAAGAAAAGGTAGAAAAGAAAGTCAAGCAAAGTAAAAAGAAGAAAGAAGTCTGAAGTAAAGTAAAAGTAGAGCACAAGACAAGGTAATAATAATAATTATGTTGTGCTCCACCATTACAAGCGACCAAGCACCAGCAGAGTGAAAATTTTTAGTGCTTTTTCATAAAAGAAGGCGCAATGGCGCATTCCTAAGGCATCTGGAGGGAAAATGGGGTCGAAAGCGAGAGAGAGGAGACGAAGCGAGTTTATTGATTCCCTTGGAAGTTACTCGAATACCAGTATATTAATGCTACCGTTATTTTTATTGTTATTATTTAGCTCCAATAATCCAATAGTGGATGGTGTTATACTATATATTAGCTATTTTTTCTCTTCGCTTGGTAATTTTTCTTCATCTTGTGTCATTAATCAAGTCACGACCGGCAACTGTATCGTGAGCAACAACATAGCTGGGAGCAGCAGACCACCCACGGTGGGCTCGTATTTCAAGCAGAACTCGCGCTCCTTCTCCTTACGACAATCGTCTACTGACAGCATCGGCTCGGACTCGGACCTCTCCAGCCCAACGGATGGCTCACTGCCGTCCCTCGAAAGGGCCATGTCATGTGACTCCGTGTGCTCTGATACTTCCGTTATTCTCGGGGATCTCGACCCTCCTCACATGACCGGTCATTTGTGCATCGGGTTGGAGTACGACAGGTAGAGTGACACACACTTTTACTTTCACTAGATACTAGCAGATAAAGTTCACATTTTCAGCAGATGGAAAATCCTATGGCTTGATTTGTGCAAAATGATGACATAACATCTCATGACAACTCACACTTGTCACTTGTGTCTTCGTTCCTCAAAAAAAAATGAAACGCATTTTCTCTTTTAATTGAGCGTGTCATGTAATTCTATTCATGGTTAATTACCATCAAACAATATGTGGCCACTCGTTTCGTTCACTTCACTCCATGACATGAGCTCGTTGGAAGGAAAGGAGAAAGTAGAAAGCAAACGTGTGTAAGTGAAAGCTTAACGGGAGATTCATTTGGAATGGTGTGATGCCATAAAAATGAGATTTTTCCTGCGCTGGCTGTGTATTAGGTATGCATTATGTCCCTGAAGTGAGGCAAGTGAATGGAGTTAGCTTTTGAGTTAGACTGGGTCATGCAATGCTGACGCTCATGTTAAACATGTTTTTGTGTTCACGATGATCATCATGATGAGAGCAAGTGAGGAAAGTGAAAGGAGCAGGAAAGAAAAAATGGAATGAAATGATTAGGCTGATGACTGTGACGGCTGTTTGTGTGTACTCTGTGTGTATGTGTGCAGCTGTGCAATTCTCTTTTTATGTGGTGTCGAGAGAATAGAAAAAATGTAAAAGGGAAATATGTAAGCAAATGGAGAGAAAGCGAGGAAAGGGGAAATGGAGAGAGTTTAAATATTCCATGAAAATGAAAAATAGAGTGACTTTCAAAGAGCATTACACTCTCGCTCGAATATAAGTACAACGACAACGACGCTCTCGACGCCTCGTGTGTGAATTTGACTTGGAGTGCTAATGGAGGAAAGGGACAAAAAATAACGCAATCATAAGTAAGCAAGCAGTTGTATAATATGAAAGTAAGCAAAAGCAAGGAAGCAGACAGAAATTTAAAAAGAAAAGAAAACAACTGCTTTCACTTAGGACTATAGTACCAGAACTTGGTACTTCACGATGTGCCACTAACACATTCATAAATTGCTTCTGTGTGACATTACTCTTTACTCTTTAGCCTGGCTCTGAGCACTGTCAGTTCAGTCCTAGGGTACTAGAACTGAAACTGACTGAGGGGAAAAGGCATTGCGAGAACACGGAAAAAGACAATGTGAATGTAGGAATGGATTAAACGATGACTTTTCTTTTCTCTTGTAAATAAAAAAGCAGAAATAAAGAACTTGTTTATTTTTTATGTGCTCCGTACTTCCATTCCTGATGGGATGGGATCCCAAGCATGGAATACACTTTATCACCGGCTTAACGTTACGTTCCTTTAGAATCGCAATGGCAACATGTCTTGACAACAATGTCCGTCAGTCAGTCAGTCCAGGAAAGTCAAGAGTGGTTTGTAGTAGTTGTGCGACTTACTCAAGTACTCTGTGACTCCCTTCTCCTGGCTTCGTTTCGCAGGATGCGGAAAGAACAGCTGGAGTAGACTCCATTGGCTTCTCTGACATTGAGAAGAGAATCTTGATCATGATAAGATGCCCTTTGTTTTCTCTTCCTCTGCTATTTTTATACCTCTTACCGAATACACCTTTGAAATCTAAACTTTCGCAAGTTAGCTACAAAACAAAATGGAGCGAGTCGATGAATTTTTAGTTGGTTATTCAATGGCAAATTGCGAAATGGGAGTGGACGTGCTCAGTGCTGTCGATTCAATGAACTTCAATTGAAGGCTAAATAGAGTTTATGCACCGGAGAGGTAATACTAGTACGAACTTTTTGTTTTGTCTGTGTGTGAGTTTTATATATCGCATTAGATACTTGTAGAAAAAATATGCTTATTATGCAATATCCAATGTACCTCGTGACACCATTTCCAGTTTGATTAGCTACCTGCATACTGTTTTGTTGGGTCGATTTTATGATACTCGTGGGTAGTGGATGGAAGCTTTGCACTCACTTAACATAGAAATTGTGGTAAGCTTTCCAGTTATGGATGTGTGGCAAGGGAAAAATGTGGTGCAGTGCAGCTATGCGCTCACACCATTTCTGCACCACAAAAACTCATAAATTTCTCGTTTTGCAAAAAATGTGCAATGTCATCATTATCTTCGTATATGTTCCGTTGCACTTATATACTTATCCCATCGTGTCGCGTCGTCGTCATGAAACAGTTATATTATGAAGGGAATATCTGCATGTCGCCATTCTGCCGGCAAACTTGGAACTGTCTGTGTCTGGTAAAAAGTTAGATTGTAAGTGGATGAAATAAATGCTCTTTGCTTCACATTCTGCCACTTGAAGTGAAAGTGTGAACTGTAATTACCTACAAGTACCTTATGGTTTTTATACTGCGCAGAAATGAATTAATTATTGATTGCAATTATGATAATTAGGGAAACGATAACGAAATTTGTTGCGTGTTGTGTGAAATATAGTTTTTGCGTTTTTGGTTTTCTTTTTATGCAATTCATTACGACTAACCTCTAAATCTAAGTTAAGTTGTCAAAGCCCACTCTGTATGTGTATAAAAAAGACGCTAATCAAAGGGAAACTATTTCCTTTCATGTTATTCGTCTCCCCAATTTTCACTTTTATCTTTTGCACGACCACCACAACAAGCAAACTTTTCCCTGCGTTGTTCTACTCAACTCTGACTTTACCGTCTGTGTTTCATTTTAGTCAAGAATTTTTATCATAACGTAACCTTCAAGCTTTCCTCGAATGGTAATTGAGTGACTGAGTGAGCCGTCCCTTCCTCTGTTCAGCAATTCCTACACTGTTTATGATATTTTATGATTACATTATTTTCCCATGACTCCTGCTCTGCTCCAATCTGCTACCTACCTACTACATACCATAACCATGAAATGAAGCAAGACGGTGGCGGGCATCTGAGGAAAAGTAAACACGAAGCGAAACAAAAAAGGTGACTCCAATAATGGTATTTAGAGCAGATTTGGGAAATTGTTTTGTCCAGTGCAGAAGCTGTAGAAACACCACCAACAACAACAATAACAACAAAAGAAGCGAAGCAGAGGTGGAGGCAGAAACGATTTCTTTTCTGTAGATATTCTCCGAGAGAGTTGGAGTGAAGGAGAGAAATGGCTGTTGCGTGTAGCCTGTATGACTTTCACCTTTACATAATTGGCTGTAGCTGGAGAAAGTCTCATGTTGTATAGCACTGGTTCTGCTCTGCTCTGTCCGCAGACTTGAGCTTGAGTTTAATCAGTCAGTTGAGTCAAGTCAGACGGAAGGGAAAACATGTGAGTAATGCAGAAACATAGTGTCTAATAATATAATACATTTAAGAACTATAATGAACTGAATATGGTTACTGTTCCTTTCGGAGTGTTCTCTTCCTCTCTCTCCTCCGCCTCTTTCCTTATTACCATTTTATTCTCCTGTTCTGTTATGTTCTGTTGTCGATAAAGCAAAAGCGAGGCATGCATGCATGCATGGCAAAGGACTCGGTCGTTGTTCACATTCTCGGGGACATAAAAAATTGTACCAGTTGATTACTATTTATTTAGCTGAGCAGAGAGAAAAAGTCGGTGCTACACAGCTCAGTGGAATACATAAACACAGGGAGAGAAACGATAATAATATATTATTTCGCAGAGGAGGTCTCCAGCAAAAATGTGTTGCAGGCTTTCACTCTGGTGGGCTTTTTTATCGTTATCGTCCTTTTCCAGTATAGCAAAGAGAAAGCAGGGAATTAAGCAGCTCTTGCTCTGACTCTCTGCTCCGTTCATCCATAAATAAATACATTCACATGTGGTGTTGTATTTTTTCACCAAAATATATTTTATTCCTGTTAATTCACCATTTCGCCTTTTTTCTTTTCCCCGTGGAATTTTATTTCCTTCTGGTGGCATGCTTGCATCCATGGAATGGAGTAGTGGCAGGCAGTGGCGCAGAGTAAACTCAGACTGGAGCTGAGACGTTTTCCTCCTGAGTTGATTGTTGTGTTGTGTGCACTCCATGGCTTGCATGTTGATCAACAGAGAGATTAGCGGGTGAAAGTGAGCTGAGGTGAAGTGAGCTCTGGTTCTGGTTTTCGTTCTGGTCTGGCTCTCGCCTTTCACCGCTCAGCTCTGACAGGTTACTCACCTAAAACGTCCCCGTTTGCTTTTTAACACGACAACCTAAGAGAAAAAGAACATTTCAGAGACTTAGGCACTGCCTCATTCTTTCTGCGGATTTTCGTTGTATTAAACGGTGCGTCGTTTAGGAATGGAGAAAATATTTTATATTGGACGAATTTCTATTACTACCTTCACTTTCCTTATTTACATGAGACTGACTCACGACAAAGGAAATGCCAGCTTAGATTTCTCTGCTACGGTCTTAAATAGAATGTGGTCAGTGGTCACCTTGTCTTGTCGTGTGGTAACGTCATAGTCAAAGATATGGAATGAATGTCACCATTTTATTCTTTTTCGCGTTTTTTCTTCCTTCCAAATAAAAATATGTACATTACAATTCAGTTTGCAAATTCAGCCAGATGAATGAATGATTGTAGAATCTACACTACATTCTTTTGCTGTGTATAGTTATTATTATTACTACTACATATTTATTATTATTTACGACATAAGCATAAGAATTGCGACCGTGTTCTGCTTCTGGGAAATATTCCCTGTTGAGAATACGTTTGCTGGAGAACAGAGCCAGAATAAATATTTACTTCGTCTGGTCGTTTTCTGTTAGGACAAGTCAATGTCCTGTGGATCAAACAATTTTAGTCTTTTATTTTTTGAAGTCATTTGTTCAGCAGTGCTTTTGTAATGGGAAACTCGACTTGCGGAGTTATTCCGTGGAACGCGAATAATCCATCCTTACTTCCTTATTCCCATTTTCACTCTCGTCGTCACAGGGCGGATGGCGGATTTATGGATTCATGCGTAAAAATTTGTATTACATGAATTCATGTGTGTCGGTATTGAATTACCTGCTTTGTGTTTTCCACCATGAAAGCGATAAGCGTTTAATTTGTAAAGTGGAATACAGAGAAAGGCGTAGCTTGCTTTAAGCTTGCTCTTTTTATGATGTGATGGTGGAGAGTGACATTTCTCCCCTTTTTCTGTCAGCTTCACATTTCAAAGAAGAGAAAAAACTTTTTGTGGCTTCATTGCCACGAAACGATGTTGAGTCAAGTTAAGTTGAGTTAGATTCGATGGATCAAAGTGAAGTGCAAAGGGAGGCAATGCAGAGCAAAGCGGATTTCTCCTTTCTTTTCTCTCTTCTTTCACTTTTTTCGTCGTATTAACATTTTGAGGAAACAAAGGACATTTTCTATTTGTTCTATGTCCGGGTCGGGCTGACGTCAACCCGAAACGAAACGCTGAACGGAACAGGACCGAACAGAAGGCTTTCAAATTTCAATGGTTTCACCACCAACGATGATCAAAATGTATTTGAAGTATGCGATACTTTCCTTGATAATGCAGGCATGATAAGAGAGAAACATGACAAAAAAGTAGAGTGTCAATGTGACAAGTGACAATGAATTGTTTAGTTCGAATGGGCGGATCAACTACTTTTATTTAAGGTCATTATTCATTAGGAAATGGTATCAGGAGAGGAAATGTAAAAATAGAGCAAATGTAAAAAGTAATTATTTTTAGATACAATGTAGAAAAAAATGCAAAAAATGATGAATGTTGAAAGCCCGGATGACGCTGTCGATATTTTTGCGTCGTCTTCATTCAAAGGTTAAAGGAAAAAAGCTGACATGGCATAATTATTCCGCCTACACGTAAAATGTTAATGGACGTACACGTGTCCAATTCCTCTGCTTGCACACATTTTAATGTCAGATTTTTTTAAAGTCTACCGTCACTTCGACCCATTGCGTGAGGAGGAAAGGAAGAAAGGTAGAAAATGAGAAATCCCCGAGTTTTTATTAAGATCCTCTTTCCAGATATGCAACATAGAGCGAAATGACAAGTTGCGCTGTGCAAGACGTAGTCATGTGTAGTAATAATAAACACGTCACTGGCACAACACAAACACATAAAAACAGAGAGAGTAGTTATAAAAATAAAAATGAAAAGAAAATGTAGGCAAAGTTTTGATGGTGTGGGCTATGGGAAATGGGGACTGTGGATATTGTGTAGCTGTGACATGTGCACTTGGAATGGAAAAGTAAATAAATTCAAAAGTAGAAATAAAATGGTTTAAAAAATGAAAACTGCAAATACTACCTACGTAACGTAGGCTACGTTTGTAGTAATGTAAGTAAGTGAATGACTAAAGTGACTAAGAGAAAGTTTATTTTATTTCCTGTGGACAGTGAAACGGCAGACTTGCTCGTGAATGTGATGGAGGCGAAGGAACTCGTGGGACCAGATCCAGATCCAAATGCCCCATTTGACTCGTACGTGCGTGTTTACCTGCTTCCGGACAAGACGACGAATATGCAGACCAGGGTAAGAAATTACATTTTAAATGGTTATGGAGGAAGGAGATTTAATGTACATTTTAATTGTATTTTAGTAACAACTCCAAATATTAAAATGGGCCGGGTATCATAAAATTAAAGAACTGCGATCTCTGAGATTAAAAGCTACTTTTAGTGCTCATTAAGAAGGAACCCGGTTACCTTACCGTACGTAATAATAATAAACAATAAGGAGTCAGGCAGTTGGAATAATTAATAAAATAAAGTACCTTTCATAGCATTTTAGCATGCGTATTCAATTTCACACTCACTTCAATAAATGCACTAGTGCTGATTTCATTTGAATTTTGAATGATGAAAAACAGAATTGATTCATCTCGTGTGTATGCTTTGTTTTGCTCGTTTTGGCTTGTGAGCGTAAACTAGTTGAATTTGTATTGTATATAAACATAAATTCCATGGATTCGATAGTTGCTAATTAATGGTTTTTGTTCGACGAAAAGCCACATGAAATAGGTAGTAATATTGTATGAGTAGTAAACTGAACTGAAACAGATTACTTTTTTATCACCGTTACTGGCTCCTTTACCATCCATTTTCTACTGTTGTGGTCACAACAAGAACGCTGTCATTTACTCCTCTTCTACTTTTCTCCACTTTCTTTGGATTGTTGTTTTTGTTTTGTTAACCAGAGTAATTAATCAGATAAAGATTCGTTCAGCTCAAGGTCTATAGCACACACCTAACGTAAGAATTCTCTGTTGTGCTGAAGAAACGTGGCAACTCGCGAGTTCCGAGTTGTTGTTCTTACAGCACTATAATTATAATTGCCACTGTGTAAAATGTTCTAGTTTATTCTGGCATGTGCCCGACCTAATCTGGAATATTACTAATGTCGCCTGGCTCCGTTTGGTTTT
>VYYJ01000342.1:0-67174 GCA_021029165.1 Cyphoderus albinus | reverse complement strand
TTTATTTACCCGAACCAGTTTTTACCCATCGTCAGTTGTATACAGCGTTTTCCAGGGTGAAATCGAAGAAAGGATTGTTTGTACCAATTAAAACTGGTTTACAGCAGGGAGTGATATTTGACAATAATCCAGCGAATTACGCATTCAACTGTGTTTATAGAGAACTCCTGTAAATAACCATGTAAATAAATAACGGAAAGTTTGTTTCTCACAACCATTTGTTTTTATTTTGTTTCATTTTTGGTTCCTTCTGGAGCCTTTGACTTTTCGTCCACTCGAGAGCTTTTGACTTTTCGTCCACTCGAGAGCTTTTGACTTTTAGTCCACTCGATAGATTTTGACTTTTTGTCCAACGTGAGACTTGCCAGCGTAGCTGGCATTTTCAGCTAGTCTTTTGTTTACCGGAAACAAAGCTTTCTATTGAAGAAGGTATGAAAGAAAACCCAATTTTGAGAATTTGTACAACACATGGCCTCCGTGGCGCAGGGTCCCTGTATAAAACATGCATGACTTTCATCGGGTACTTTTCTGCAGAGTGGCTGGCTGGATTTTGATTTGACTACTCATACGTACTTGAATGCTGCATACAACGTGGATTGTTTGAGCCTGCATCCAGTTAACACATATTTCATGAAGGGTCCCACTGAATCGCAACACAGCTCTGTTGCGATGATACTACATGATGATGATGATAAAAAGAATGAGACGAGAGCAGAGGTGGGCAACGAAACCTTTCGTAGAGAAAACGTTGTGTTTGGCTGCTTGATTCGTTATTGTAAAAGCATAATTCATTCGCCGAGTAAGAAATAAGTATTTTCGTGACGGAGATAGAGTATTTTTATAGAAATAAATAAATCGTGTGATTTTTTTCGCCCATGAGAAAAGTTTAGACTGTAATGAGGTAAGTGTCATTATGTAATAAAAATAATAAGAGTAATAATAATAAAGTACATAATTTCGGCATTATTAATTTTAATTTTAATTTATAATTATTTTGTAGTGTGACAATGAATGACATTGATGAGAAAGAAATGAAGAGGTTGGAGACTAATGCCAGGGCTAGAGAGAGGTATGCCAATAGGACACTGGAGCAGAAGGAAGCTCATTTGGAAAACAATAGGAAATGGAGGGCATCCCTGCCACCGGAAGTGCGCCAGGAGATGGATCGGCGATATAATCTCAACCGAAGTTTGACAATAGCTGCAATGTCGGAGGCAGATCAGCTCCTTTATTACGCCGAATGCCGTGCCAGGCGGCAACGAAAAATTGATAGGATGACTCAGGCAGAAAAGGTGGAGTATTACGCGAGGAGACGCATCCAAGTTGAAGGGACTAAGTACTTCATTAGGACCCTGTGGCAGTTAAAAACTCCAGAGCAGAAAGATGCGCAGGTAATAAATTTGTTTTTTTGAAATAAAAATTGCTCACCTCTGGCCAGTATAGAATTTTATGGTGCAGGGATGGGCACAAACATGCCGAGTCAGATTTTTTCTTCTAATTTTTCCAGATGCGGAAACAGTGGTATCAGGGCTTGAAGAGGATTCAGAGGGTGTCAATTGAAGAATTTCTGATAATTGAAGAAAGAACAAGGCAGGGGATAGGATGCGAAGCTTCTCGGAAGGACCGAATCGCCGTTATCACAGCAACTAAAGTGTATCGGATTGTTGCCAACGTGAGGGCTGATTTACAAGTCCTCGCGTACCAAATGATGATACCCAGAGCGCAATCTCCTCCCACAATTCACATGTGGATGGGTGTTATGCTAGAGCGGTTTGCGGCACAAAGGTGAGTATTAAAAATAAAAACTTAAAAATTAAAAACGCTATCCTGTTTATAAAGCATGCATTACTAGTATTAGTCAGGGATGGGCACAATTACTTGTATTTAAAATAAAAGTATTTAAAATACGTATTTTAAATACTTTTTGTATTTGTATTTACTATTTGAACATTTTTGTCAAAGAAGTATTTAAATACATTTGTAATTACGAAAATTAGAAGTATTTGTATTTTGTATTTTTAAAATGGTGTATTTTGCCCAACCCTGGTTTTAGTCACAGGTTTTTTAATTGTGTTTTAAAAAATAGATTTCGAGAAATGTACAAAATTGCAGAGGAAAATTTTTCTTATCCCGTTGGACTACATCTCCACCCAGAGTTAGGATATGTTGGAGCAACGCCTGACGCGATGTATGTGAATGAGGAGAATGAGAAGATTGTGGTCGAATTCAAATATTCATCCACACCCATCTATAAAGGGAAAAAACATATGAAGCAGGGCAAACATCCAAGCGAAGGTTTTCCTATCCTGAACGACAGCAGCAACTCAAAGAACAGGTTCACCTTACGTAGAAGATGCCAGTATTATTACCAGGTAATTGTACAGATAATTTGTACTGGGGCAGCTGCTGGCAAAATTGTGGTTTACCACGACGGAAATCCAAACAAATGGGAATTTTGGATCGAGACCATAACTCGAGACGAAGCCGTGGCGATCTGGCCCTTAATTGAGGAGAAACTTGCTGCCTTCTATAAGAAGTTCTTTCTCCATAATTGTTATTGGCATAAGCTTCCTTACTCCAAAATTTATTTGGCTCATCTTTCTACGCTGCTTCCCTCTTTGCCCACCTCTGATCATGAAGATGATGAAGATGACGACGACTACGGTGAAAGCGATGATGAAGATGAAGTTTGGACACTCAGTGATGATATGCCCACCTCTGATCCTGGGCCACGGAGCCAAGTTGAGTTAGTGTTAGTGTGAATCATTTCCCCCTTACAATGAGTCTGCTATTTCCAGCCACAGTACGCCTTTTCAATTCTTTGTATGTTTTCAATTCTTTGTCTGCTTTCAATGGATAACTGGCCCCTGTGGCGCAAATGGTTAGCGCGTTCGGCTGTTAACCGAAAGGTTGGTGGTTCAAGCCCACCCGGGGGCGGATTCATTTTTGCTTCTTTTTCTCTCAATTTTTTTCAAGCTTTTTTTTATTAATTAAGTTTCTTAGCTTTTATGTAAGTCACATTGCTAATTATATGCAAAAGTCATTAAGTTTTGAGCTTCTGAACTCAAACTGTAGAGTAAACTGTATTGGAAAGATTATTTAAAAAAGTTCACGTTCATTGGTTACATGCAGACATTGTGCAGCAGGCATTTTTGTTTCCGCTTGAACAGTTTAATTGGGAGAACTGAGCATATTATTCTGCACTACTAAAATTAAGAAACGCAAACGCCATCATTTTATGGCGATCATAATGATTGCATTTAAAGTTTTAGCAAACATCCGTTTGCTTGCAGGAGGTTTCGCGTTGTTGTTGTATTATATTACATTTTTACAGCAGCATTACTACATCCTTCCTCACATTTCTCTCCCTCTCTCTATCTTTGCTACAGCTCACTGGCTCGAAGCACGGAAAGCTCCGGTTCGTGAGCGAAGTTGTAAGTTGCAAGTTCCTCCTCCTCTGCCCTACGTCTCCATTTGCTCAGCCGACCCCACTAAAAAAAGTTTGCTGACGCTTAGCTCGCTTGAGCCACTCACACTTCACTGGCATACTCAACTCGAATTCAACTCTCGCTTTTTCTCTGCTTCCAATAACCCAGATATACAATGTATGTGTGTGGCCATGGCCATGGCCGTGGTGCGCTGCTGCAGAGAAAGAAAAAGCGAGAAAGAGCGATGCGATAAAAAAACTTACCAGCAGCATCACTTTCATGTTCAGAAAGAAGAGCCGAGCCAGAGCAGAGCGAGTTGGGTAAGTCAGTCAATGTCAAAGTCAAGTCCAAGACCGAGTAGCTAAAGCAAAAGCTGTAATAAAACGGCATAGAGCAGGACCAGTTACCAGTTTCGTTTCCACTCCACTGTTGCTGCCCGGTTCTCTCTAACTAAAGCATTTTCGGGTTTGGGGTTTGCAATTGCCAAATACGAATGCATGATGAAGATGAGATGATGAGATTCTCCATTATGGGAAACATTTTGCGTTATGTTATGTAAGTTTTGACAGCGTTCTTTGTGTGTTACATTACATTACTACTACATTGTAACTAACAAATCAATATCACGTTCACATCTCTCTTCCACAATGCAGACTTTATATTATCCAATGTATGTAATAATGGGGCTATTTTTTGCCAACAATTTCTCTCTTCTTTATGCTGGCGCTTAGGCTTAGGCTTACTTTAGTTGAGTTTAGTACATATTCAAGCCATATTAAAGTAAAATGCTATGTTGTTAATTACGATTGTCATTATGATTTATATATAGCCTCTTTTTCTCTTATAATCCAAAATGGTCTTCTAGTAGTGGTAATATGTAGGTATTTGAGTTTGGCATTAATATTATAACTTATAACTTCACCCCCACGGCTCACTCCCCACAAATTTATGGGAGGGTTTTAAACATTCGAATAATCACGTTTTACCTACTCTCACGTAGCTCCCCGATGTATTTTAGCATTACTTTTTACTCCCATGTAGCTACATGTTTTATTCCTGTGTACCAAAATTGCCTCTCATCTCATTTGTCTTGGCACAGGAATTGCAAAGATATTGAGATTACATTCTACTATAATTATTATTACACTCCTCTCCAGAGCCTTTTATTACTTCGCAACTTTTACACACTCCAATTAAACCTGACTACATGGCATTTTGCTTGTGCTGTCATGTTGCTGGAATGGCTCTGGCAGTATGTAACAATATCCTATTTACCATAATATTTCAATATTTACATGCACATCGCTTTATCCGCCCGAATTTCCCATTTGCTGGAGGAAAAGAACAGTACTACAGAGTAATACAGAGACACTAGCAACTCTTCCCATGTAAACATCCTGCTGGATAAGTGAAGCTAACTAATGACGATGACGAGTTTGTCTGCAAAGGAGTAGTAGTTTAAATGGGTAATCTTTTATATTAAATTGCCACTCATCTGGCTGGCACAGAGCATTATTTTGATAGCTCCGCTTGTTATAGGTTTGAGTTGGTTACAAGGAGAATCGTAAACTTTCTATTCTAACTATCTATCCAAAAATAAAGAAAAAATATGCAGGTTGGATGGAGCAGGGTTTTCGCATCGGAATAAAAGGAAAAGAAGCGCAGGAGTAGTTTAATACTGCTTTTGCAGCTTGGAATTATTAGGCACTGTCGCACTATGAGAACTGAGACTAGTACACAGCAGTGTTTGCATAAATGTGTTCAGCCGATGTTACTTTGCTTCTATTCACTCCTTCCTTTTTAGCACGAATGTGAGTGCCACTGGCACACAATCGAGTCGGATCGTCCTCTTTCCCCTGAACTTGAAACCCACACCAGAAGAGTCAGCCCACAGCAGAGCGGAGTTATCACGTTCTCTCTCTCTCCCTCTCTTATGTATATGTATATTTAGTTTCAGTTTTTTTTTCGCTAGCGTTGTTGCACTATAATTTCCATGTTATGCTACGTTGTGAAGAGATGAAACATGCAAAGCTCGGATAAGGAAAATAAATATGTCTATTTTATACCTACATAATGCAACCAACTTGCATCAATAATTTCATGTTAGTGCAAGCAGGCAAAACTCGGGCCTTTTGAAACCATTCATCCGTCTATCCGTCCTTTCCATTTTCTTATCTACGAAATACTTTATTATAAAATATCTTGTGTTCCACTGCCTGAAACGACCCTGTGCGCTGCGCCATAATAATACTATATAATACTCGTCGAAACTCGAAATCCAAGAACCAAATATTAAACATTATGTGCAGTCTCACTCTCACTCTACTTTTCCAGTGGTGCATGTAGCCGCCGAACTCACTTCCACGTTACTGCTCACACAATCTGTAAAAATGTAGCTGCAACGTAACTTTTAACTGGTAAGTGAAGCAGCAGATCCTTTTATATCACAACGTCGTTTCTGGCTGTCGTCGTTTTTGCTTATTTCTGACTATGGCATAATCACCGTGCCTAATGGATAATGCAATGCAGTAACAAAAAGCGAGTGTAGTTTCATAACACTGATGAAGAGACGAGGTATATTTTAAGAAATTGTTAAGAAAGACAAGCAATAAGCAGACGAAAATCTTTTCTCTTCTCCGCTTCTTACATTTTCATTTCATCAAAGGCAGAGGAAAAGTAATATCTTTTTTACATGTAATGCATATACATCCATCGTACATAAATACAACAGACTCAAAAGATAATATTGTTCACTCTTTTCATCCCGATTTGTTGCTCTCTTTGCTGATAGTTGGTTGTATAAAAAAGTTGGATTCATCAATCCAAGCAAGATTTTGGACGTTCATGTGTTCGGTTCGTACTCCTGCTGTTTCTGCTCTAATGATAGCGCGTTGCTTTTCTTGCAAATGAAAAGAAAGAGAAATATGAGAGCCCTAAGCGCAAGATTCACTTTTTTGCAGTGAAGTTTCGTATTCGAATATGTTCACATTTTTGTATCATCCCGAGAGCATCATCATCAACATCATTATCATGACTAGCGTGAAAGGAAGGCAGGAGAGAGTAGTGCCAGTGCCATCCTTTTCTTCACCGTCATCATCAACATCATCGTCGTCTGTTTGAGGAGAAGTTTTGGTGGATGGGATGGATATAGAATAGAAGTTGGTGGTGGTAGTGGTATCACACTTGCACAGTGAGGCAGTGTGAGTAAGTGTGTGCATGGAGAACATTATATTATGCCGAAGAGTTGAACACAAAGTTTTAGTGGCTATGCGGACGACATGGAGAAGAGAAGCCGACTTCTAGTTTTGCCATTCTCGTCGTCATCATCATCATCCGTGTAATGATGATATTCGAAGTCAGTCAGTCAGTAGCTACTGCTGGATTGACAGGAGAAGTAAAGAACGATAACAATAATAATAAAAATATAGTAAGAAATAGAGAAATAAGAACAGAGTAGAGCACGGCGACACCACAACACACTTCAAGAAAAATCATCAAGTAAATAAATAAATGAGTAAATATAAACATTTCCTTATCTGTCTACCTTTACCTTCATATATTTTTTTCTATATAGCCTATTAATATTATTGTACAGCTAATATCGTAATTACAGTATAGTTTATCTATTGTTTTTCAACTAAAGTCTCATACATAAAAATAGATAAATTTTACTTTTGACTTTTCCTTTCGCTGACATCGGCTTCATCCCATGAAGAAAAGCTGCGGATTCAATAGAAAATAAAAATATTTTTCTGCAAGGAATCGATTTTTCTATTCGTTTTACAATACAAAAAAGCCGATGGTTTTACCGCAACCGATAAAGTTGACACAATAAATAACTTTATTCTTGGCGTGAGGAGAAATAAAAAAGAATATCGATATCGAGTGAAGTCTTATCTTTCTCCGAGTGAAACAGATTGTACAACATTTGGTGCTATATTTTACTTGCTTTGGAATAACATTTATCTCACTACTCTCCCTCAACAACTCTGATGTGTCTCAGTTAAGTAACAGACGAGAAGAGAAATAATCTAACATTTTTGTTTCGTCTGACTGACTGCGTTGTTGGAATTAACACACCACCATTGCATAAACTGCAGCAACTGGAAGGAGTGAAAGTTGATTGTTGCGAGATACACTCGAATATTAGATTGCCCCGGTTTCTGTGATAACGTAAAACAGTGAGACACAAGAGGAAGTGATGCTGAGAACTTTACACTGTGTCTAAGTAGACAGCCAGCACAACAAAGTCAACACTTTTCCGTAACAAGGAGAAATCAAGTGATTCTTTCAACAGCCTTTGATGAGTTTCAAGCGGTTGTTACTTTGATCTTTCTAATTGCTCCAGAAGAGTGAGATGCAAAGTTTCTTTGAGAGAACACTTACATTTTTCCTCAAACAATTTAGAAACAGTTACCATCCATATTATTATTTCAGCTCTGAATCCATTGTTATGAAATTGAAGAGAGCAGTAACTAGCCAAAGATTTGCAATTTTATCCAAAGAAAATTTACACATCTCAATTTGAACATCTCATTAACCCCTCGTGACATTGTTTTAATTGACAATTAAAGAAACAGAGCAGACAGTGTTAAACGTGTAACACTTTAAAACTCCCAGCTTCAGAGATAAATACTATGAAACACCAATGCAAAGTGAAGCAGCTCCAATTCTACTACTTCCATTTTTGGCAAAGGCGATGGACACTACCAACGACAACACATTACTTCACTTGTCAATAATGTGAAGTAATCGCATTTTAATTTATTCCGTCGATATCCACGCCAATATATCGCTGTTTAAAAAGCCTTACAAATGAAATCCCACAAGTCGCGGTATTCGCTCCTCGCTTTAGTAAAGTTAAATATATCATATAAAAAATCAAAAACTCACAAAAACATCCGTAAACAGCCATAAAACACTTTTCAGTGAAACTGTTTCTCAACTTCTGGACTAACTTATAAACAAAAACAGAATTTTGTAATTGATTGATTCTCATACCGTGTACCGCCACTGCGAAGGGCTGGAATTACAGAAGAAATTGTTAAACATGGACAGCTGGAGTTCTGCTGATCCTATGGTAAGTACATCTTTTCATTCATTTTCTTATACTTTTCACCTATTCAATTGAATTTACTTTCCTTTCCTGCTATGGGTTTAACTAATAGTCACGATATTCAATCGCTCTCTTTGATATAGTGGCAGTGCGTACTCTGGGTTGCCCCAGAAAGGTGCATAAACGTCAATAGTGCAACACATCAACTTGAAAACGAATGAAACGCACAGTTGAAAGGAAAAAGGAAACATCAAATGGATAAACATGCAAAAAACTTTTTATACAGAAATACATCTGCATATACCTAAGTGACTTTGAAGTGTAATTTTGGTTCTTAACAGAAAAAAGAACTTCAAAGCAATTAGTTTCATTGTAGCCCATTAGTGATGCAAAAATTGCTTAAGATGTATGTAATTTTAATATTTAATAGTGGCCCTTAATAATAAATCAGACTGAAGGTCATATATATGTATGTACTGCAAGGAATGAAAACGTGTTGTCAATCATATTTCACAATGAAGAGAAAATGAGAGCATTTATAAAATTCAATTGACTTTATGTCGCGAACAATCCTACATACTACGGAATGATTTCGAATGAATGAATAAATGAATTTTTACAATTACGTTGCGTGAGCATGTTGATTTTATGTAACAAACAGTAACAGCAATCAGAACGTAATCGTGCATTTGCCGCCAATCATTTCGCAAAGACAGAAAGAAAGCTAAAGCATGACATAGCGACATATTGTAAAGGCACGTCTCCCACCTAGACGATATAGACCTTACTCACACAGCCGCTTTCAAGTTCAAGGTGGCACTTTTACCACTGCCACTGCCATTGCCGCTGTCGCCACACAACAAACAAAACGCGGTTGGAATAGTCGAAGACACTTTTCCTTTCTGTCACTTTACCTCACTTCTCATTTGATAATTTTTGCAGCCATTAAATGTGAGCAGGAGTGATAATGATAGCAACCTTCCTCTTCTTTTAAAAAGTCAAAGTGGGATCTTCCCAAACTTTGTTGTGCTTGTGTTGTTTGAAACACTCTTAGACGAGAGAAAAGTCGCGACCCACTACCCAAAGTACGCCATTCATTCCGATCCATGTAATTTTGCAACAAGATTGCACTTTCCGATGCTTCCTCCTTTCTAAACTACTTTTCTTTTCTCTCCTTATTATTATTTATTTATTTGTTTATTATCGAGAAACCTGTCAGACCGCATTTTCAGCTAGCAACAAAACACAACAAAAGATAATCGTCATCATCATCCCATCGACCGCAGAGTACAAGCAGAATGCTGTTATCACTCTAGCATCGACAAGCTAACCTGTTCCAGGCTCCATAATAACTATTTCATGTAGTTCTGCTAGTACCCCAAGCACGTTTGAATGCTTCAACTAAACTCGCCAGCCGAGGTAAACCCTGAAACTGGTCGGGCAGAAGACTGGTGGGATGATTAGATAAAATGGTTGAAATTAGAGTAGTACATATGAAACTAGGTGGTAGCAGAAGAACCGCATGCAAAAAAAATGGAAATGGAAGTGAAATCGTAACTTTATGCGTGAAAAAATAGCCAGATCCTCTCATTGTTGTATTCGCTCTTTTCCTCTTTGTTCTCGTGTTGGCAAGCAATTTTAAGCCCGGTTTCAAAGAAAGTAGGACTTGATACCTATTTATATCATTAAAAATTAAGTTTATCAGGGGTACGAAACTGAATTTCTTCATTCTGCCTAACGCCATAACGCCATTTCGAATAATTCATAGCAACTTTGTCATACAGTGTTAGTTTGAGCTAAAAGTTAGTACAGGCTATGCAGCATAATAGAGCTAAAACTTTGGCTTTTCTCGAGATTGTCATAAAAAAGTTTAGGGTTCGTGGTCCATAAAAGCCAATTGATGACGATGACACTAAATTAAATACACGTGACATTGACAAGGTGAGAGGGAATTCAATAATTGGTACATATAATTCATAGAAGCCGAGTCCGAAACTGTTGTACCAAACTAAATTTTGAATGAAATGTTTCTCTTCTCACAGCTACAGAATGCTGTAATTTTGAAATATTTAGTAATACCTTGGTGGTTAAAAGCTAGACACGTTGGAACGTTTTTCCAACCCCACTGTCCAATTTTATCCAGCTCAAACGCAAACAGAAAATGTGATTAGCTCAGCTGGACAAAAACTTGATTCCTGACTTATCCCTTGTTTGATGAAGTTTCTCTGGCATTAATATTAACACGCTGCTGGAATTGAGGTTCAAAAACGATGTTTTGTTATATGAAATGGGTTGCATGTAGACCATTTAGTTCTCAACTCATCACAAATACCTTACCTACACGTATAGTATCTCTGTTGCGGCCAACATTCGTGGTAATGATAATAATGTAGGAGATGGAAGATCATCAAGAAACTTCATATTAAGTCACGTCAGTCAACAATTCCCAACTTTTATTTCATTTCATGCGAGCAAACCAAATGGCAATCAGACTTTGATGAGAAGCACAAAAAAGAGCAAGACAGAAATTTTTAGTGAAGCAAAGTGAGTCAGTATTAAGAAGCAGAAATAAAAAAATGTGCGTTGCCCATGAAGAAGAGGTGGAGGCAGGCAAGCCCAGAAGGGTGAGCGTGAGTCTTGCCATAATAGTAAAAGTAAAAGCAAAGGCAAAGAAGAAGGTTTTAAAGCTCGTCTTTTGCCCATGAAACGTACTACTTTGTAGGTGATTATCAATTCTATGCCACTTTTGCTTTTCTCTCGATTGCTGTCGGATAGGATTTTTTTTCGTACAATGTATACCTAGAAATGCACCACCGTGATCATGAAACACAGACCTTGATATGTAATGTACTTGGAATTTCTCCCCACGTACCACAGGTTTTGCGCACGTTACGTTACGATTTGTTAGTTGGACTGCTGCATTGCATCTAGTCGCGTTGAGCTGCAGAGTACAAATGATGAGCCTCATTTTGCAATATCAATTTTATCATGATAGTGGCGCTGTGTGACAGGCAATATTCCGAGTTTCAAACCTAGCCTGCAGCACAATTTTTGAAGAAAAAACTCTTCAACAATCAGAATGATCATTGTTATTAATCTGTTCCATAGCTTGCAAGGATGGTGTGTCTGTAGTTGAAAGTAAGGTTGTAACCAAGCAGGCTGGCCTGCTCCTTGAAAAGATGGTTTTGAAAACTCCAAACAATGACGATGGCTTTCATTCTTTGAAAAGGAAAAATAATGAACCGAGATGTTAGCATTTCACAATAATTGCATTCTACTTTTAAAGCTTCTTTCTCCCTCCTCTACTCGCCGCTGCTGCCGCTGCCCATATGTCTCGAGTGGCTTTTCTATCCGTCTTTTGTTTCCTTTTGTTACTTTTTATTGCGAAATTAGTCACAAAAGATGACGACAGCCCAATTAAAATCTGCTCCCTGATATGAAACCATTTTAGATGGTTTCTTTTTCGATGAGTATTAAATGTTATTGCGTTGCTACTATCGAGGAAAAAACTTTAGCACCCTTGTTTACTTTGTACTAAACCAGTGGGACGCATTTTTATACCGCCGTACATATCTGCATATATAAAAGTCTTATTCTTTCTTCCAGGCTTTCATCGATTTAAAAAAATATTTACTGTTGGAATATATTCATGTATGATTGTTACTTGTAATTGTAACTCCAATGATGTCGGTGCTCGGTGTAGGCTATATAAATAATATTAAAGTAACGAATTAATTTCGCTCGAGATTTCAGCTTCCATGCACAAGCTGTAAGATAAATATATTGTATTGTTGTTAGTGTAAATACAAAACAGAATGGACTCCGCTTTTGTTTTGTTTCGCCGGAACAGAATTGCATAACATTATCAAATAGTAACGTATTTCATATTTCTAACACAGACTCTGTCAAATGTGCAGATTTACTACAGTCCTCGTAAACTACAGAATCTAGACTTCCCGACGTCTACACATAATACATGGTTCTTTTGTCTATTGTTATCATGATTCATATGTAATACCACATAAATAGAATGTTACGTAACATAGTAAAGAAGAAGCAATGATTTGTAATTGCAAGATTGAAGATGGCAAAAGAATGCTACACAGAGAGTTATGTACAATGTTTGTTTTGTAATCTGGTGTGAATATTCCAAGCTCAGAGTTGACATACCGCTGTAGATTCTGCGGAACCCCATTGAAACTTTTTAATGAAACTCTACTGGGTTCTATTGTGTTTTTGGACTCCAGTCACTAACTACTCCATCAACCAATACGAAACAATTCGTCTTGCATTGAATCACTGTGAAATGCTGCTAGTCCGTGTCTTTATGGAGATTTGGCTGTAATACTTTAGCAATCAGCAGAGTAAAATGTACATTGTTCTTATGAAAAATTTTTATTCTGCAATGTTCGCCATGGCCTACGGCTATAGGCTTCTGGATCCAGCCGGACCGATACACACGGTATAATAAACAACATTTTATAATATTATCATCAACCTCAACCTCGCATTACGTGCATTGGAGGTATTCGAAAGAAAGACAACCGATCCTGTCCTGTTTTTCCTGATCCGCACTTTTTTTGGCATTTACTACATCATGTATCCTGTGCAGTTTTTATGTAGCAAAGTGGCAACTTGTAATAATATTCAAAACGTACTGAAATTACTCATACGAGCATACACAGTAACGCTAAAATGAAAATTGAAATGAGCTCCTCCAACAAGAGTAAGAGTACGATGTGATTTATATTGCACACACACTGAGATTAAATAGTTACCTCATAGAGAATCGCAACATCTCACATACACCGTCGTTGTCGCTTTCGGACTGAAATTCTCATCAGATTTCCTTTTCCCATGCCAAACATCCTGCATGCCATATCCCAATCCCAATTACCGACTAGCTAACCATACACATGTTCAATCTGCTTCTGTGAGCACATTTTTAATTTTTTTTAAACAAAAAAAACAAATGATTGTTTTTCGGATCTCTGAAACTGTGAACTGTGACGATACGCTACGCTCCAACTCAAAATATTGTAAACATTTTTCAATGATATTAAAATTCTAAATGCAAAGTTTGAAACGCAACTGTTGAAAGGGTTCTGTATAAAAATTCGACTTTTATGGACCTTAAAAATAATTTACACCTTCTGTGATTTTTGATGGCTTTTGAGTTATATGAGGATGGGTGGTTCACAATCACAACTCAAATGTGAAAAGCTTTGAAGAGAAAAGCAGAGAAGAGACGAGAAGGGTTTGCTTGCGTGATGTCCATGGTCTTGTAATAATCTTGTCTTTCCAAGTAACACAATACAAGTTTTATATCGCTGGTTTAAATATACGCCCGGAAAAAGAGGAGGCATAAAAGTTCCAAAATCGTTTTTTTAGATGGATTAGTCACTTCTGTGAATTGTGCAATAATTTAATGAATATCGTTATATTTATCTGTCTGGATCCGATAGTCTCATTTTTGTATAAGCTTATCCTTTCAAATATTCATGAAAATCTACACAGAGTAGAATTTCCTCTGATCCAGAATTGGTTTTCAGAAATTCGCCACCATTTCTAAATCTCTGTCTATTTTTATTCATTTATTTTATTTTATGCAACTCAGTGTGAGGTACAGGCTGTACTCTATGTGGGCACAACACTGTAAATGTTTCTGTGAATTACTTATTCATTCAATTTGCATTATTACATTCCCTCTGCTTTCAAAATGCATTTGCAAAGATTTAAAAGCGCCTTGTTCATATATTAAATCCTGTCACATCTCCGCTTGTTCTCGTCAGTCCTCCCAGCAAAATTTCAGCGAAATGTTTTCCTTTACAATTGCCACTTTTTTCTATTTATATACACACATTCGCATTCGGTATTGTTGAAGGCAGTAACTACACTTTTGTATTCATTTCGAAGCAAAAGTAAAGCATTGTTATCCTTATAAAGGAATTGTTATTAAGTCCTTTTATTCTCCCGTTCCCGTAATTCGTACTCAGATTTTCTACTGAACAATCCATCTATCAATTGACTTTCCTCACATAAAAATATGTCTGGAAGGAATGGAGACGTTGTGCATTATTATTTTATTTATTATTCTGAAAACGCAGAGATAGATAAAAAAAATTGAAAAGTACCATGCATCATTCCATCATAGTGCAAGTTTATTCTTCTGTGTAGAATTAAACACAATACAGCCGGAGTCGTCGTAGTCGTAAGTGTGTACAATGTGCTGTGCATCATAATCTGGGAATAAAATAAAATAGTTATAATAATATATTTATATTATCGTAATAATAATGATATGTACATACGTCTTTATAAACCATCCCCATTAAGCTTTGCATTCATAATGGAGTGAGTGTGCTTTAAGCACGCTCTACGGGGAAAAAGCTCTTTAATCTTATTTACTCTTAGTTTGGCTGACGACTGCAGCGTTGATAGTAGTAAAGTGTAAAAGTAAAAATACAGACATACATAATAAATATTATAATAGGTATGTGTGTACATAATATGCACATGCCTACATAACAGCCGGTTCCTTCCTTTCCTCCTTGTTTCGCTCAGAATGGACGCTTCCATTTCCATTTTTTCCATTCCTGCACAAACTTACTTTTATTGCTAACTCTTCTCTCACCCATCCTTCTTGCCGTTGCTAATATCAAAGCTGTGCATAAAAATTCCTGCACAACTCATCCTTACGCCTCATCATCAACAAAGCTTATAAGCACCAGCGCAGCAGCGTTTTTTACTAGTATCAAGAAGCGTATTAGCGAATAGAATAAAAGCGTGCAGGTATCCTTTGATATGCGATGCAGACACATGATGTTGATGATTAAGAGAATTTTGCTTGTTCATGTTGTTCTGTGGTTGTGCATTGTGCTATCTTAACTTCAATTTTCATCTTCTTTCTATCATCCTGGAGTTTCAAGTAATGACGATGGCTATATAGTGAGGTTTTTGCTAAGATAGAGTGACATTTGCATGATGGGAACACTCTGTGCATCTCTCTGCTTTGCATGTTGAGCACAGTTTTTCTCTCTCTCACACAAATGAAACAATCTCATTGTTTAGGTCTTTTAACGTAGTGCTTGTAGATTACCTTAACCATCATCATCACCAAAGGTATAAATAAAAAGGCAATTTCTTGTGGTATTCAGATTGGCAGACTTCGTCTAGGGATAAATGCTTTGCAAGGAGAAGTGGAGAAGGGAAGAAAGTGCATTTGTACCTTTACAATTTATTAGGTGGTGATGAGAAGCTGAGGTGAGATTCATTTGTTGAGTTAGGTGGATTTTTGTCTGGATAAGAAAACAGACATTTCATGGTAATTTCGCAGAGGTGGTGATGCTGATGGTAATAAATCAGCAGTGTTAAAGAACGTAAGGTAATAAACTTAATTATGATGATGATCAACAAAAGGAAAGAATGACGATGGTTTTAAACCTCATCGGTGTACGTGTAAATACGTAGAAATTCTCCTTACTTATTTCTTCAACTAATGCAAAGTAGTAGTGAAAGGGATTAGGTATACATTTATAATAATACGAAGGAGAAAGAATACCCTCGCTCACTCACAATTCACAGTTTGCAGACTCATGAAATCCACTTTAGGGCGCATTAAGTAATTTCATCTCGAGGAATTTTATTCAGTCATATTTTGCAATAAAATCTGTTCAAGTCAAACCAAAAGAAGCGGGGCCATATAATTATTCTTACTTACCTACTAAAATTGTTAAGCATTGCTGAAATGTTTGTTTCGAATTTATGATAGGCAGTTTATTGTTGACTTTCTGCTGTCTATGAATCCTTTCAAAAGTTGACAACCACAATTTGTGGCTACGCTACAGTTTATACGGATTTAAATTGTAATAGGCTGCTGATAACATTCATGTAAATTCTGAACTCGGTTTAACTCGCAGCACTTTTTATTGGAGAAGTAGTTGAAAGGGAAATTATGTAGTACTAAAGAATAGATGAAAACGAATGGCAAAATAATTTCCCACTTTCTTTAGTTGAAGTGTGAGGAAAGTTTTAGCAATTTGTTGCAAAGGAAGTTGTTTGTTAGACCTGCCATGTCGTCACCGTCACTTTCAGTTTTCCTGTGAAAATTCAAGTGTTTCCCTTATGTAAACACTACAATACTTGTTAGGTTTTGAAATCGTCCTCACACCGAAATTCTACAATTGATAAGCAAACGAATACATACACGCCTTAATGTATCCTCAAAAAGATTATAAAAAAAGTAATGGACATGAGTGTAAGTAAGATGTACGATGAACTGACAAAAGGTATTTGAAGGATGCATTTAATTTTTTTAAGTGAAACTGGCAGCAATATTAATTTATTATGGACGTTTTTCGACACCTCCCACTGGGGCAAATTATGCAGTTCTTTAAATTACAATAGACATCACTCAAAAAGAGAAAAATCGTTGGGCGGTATGGAAAACTTTTCATTGATTGTCATTGCATAAGCAGTAGAAATTTTAACTGAAAGAGAAATAAATGGGTTATACAATATTATGGCAATTTTGTAGAAACATTTTACTGCAATTCAGCATCGTACTTTGGTCGCGAACTGCGGACTAATTTGATTATTAAAATTCTGCCATCGCTTCAAATTCAAAATGAGTCAGGTATTATTTTAGCCCCATACATAAACAAGATGCTTTAGTTGTAAACGAATGACGAGCAAACACTTTGATCGAACAGCAAAATTGGAGAAAATAAATTGTCAACCGCATTGAACTAAATATTTACTTCCACGTTATGACATTTTATGCTTTATATTGAACCATAATTATAAAGAATATTTCTAGCATTGTCGGCTAATAAACGTTATGTGTAAATACGTACAGAATTTTTTTCTAATCTGCTGCAACCTCTTCAACGTTCATCGTGTTTCTATTTATTGCTTACCGTGAAAAGTCAAAGATCAAAACAAAAACATTTCAAGTTGAGAAGTTGACATTGGGTAAAAAGTTGATAAAATCATTGTATGCACTGCTCTTAAAAACCTTATGATCCCTCCCGTCATGTAACGATCTAAATATCTAAATATAATTTCTGTTATGTGTACATAATTTCCCGTCAGCATTCTTATTGTGGTTAAGAGTAAAGTTAAAATATTTATCTTTATTTCACTGCCACCGTTATCTACTTATGAAAATGAAAGCATTAAAATTATTATCTCTGCCTCTGTTATCCGAGTCGCAGATAAAAAGTTTAAGTATATCAATCAACGCCATTCGTCAGGTAAACACTAATTCGTAAAATCTACAACAATCATGCTATTATCTCACCGCAGTGCTAGTGCTGGTGCTGACTCGTTATTAGTGGAAAAGTACATTTTTGCAATTCACAAGTCGTAGGCTGCCGCTGCCGCTGCTGTGGGCTCAAGTGTTCACTATTCACAACACACAGAGAAAAGCGAATTGTCAGGGACAGCAACAAAGGCTAATTATTCTGCTATTTGGAAAGAAAAACTAAAGCACAAATAATAAATCGCTACTATACAATATTACCTATTACGTTGGAATGACTTCCTTTAAGCCATTCTGTAGTCCTCAAGATTAAACCTCCATCGATCTGAGCTCCCAATTAAGTAAATTAATTAGGTTTACACCCATGAGTTTGTTATATGGAAAACAATTGTCAGTTTGCTAGGATTCTCGGTTTGAATAGAAAACAAAGCGTGACATTGACAGCAAAATTAGACCACTACTGTAGTCAATAGTCATGTCACGTGGCGTGGGTTCGAGTTCCCCTATCAAAACCAGGCTACGATGCGTCGCTTTTGCCATTGTAATTTGCAGTAAATAATATAATAAAATCGAGAGGAAAATCGAGTGGGAAATCGTTTCTATGCACTAGCACTGGTGCATCTGCATTTTCAATAACGCTTTCATGTGGGTAGGGAAAGGCAAAGTTTTTAATAGAACCATTGCGCAACTTAAAGCGCAGTATATAAACATTGCAAATTTCAGACCAAAGAATTTTTATCTTGTTTGTGTGTGTTTGTACAGTGTGTGCATAATGCACATACACATTAAAACGTTTTAATTTCCTGGATTGAAAAAATAAATGAGAGTGACAAGACAAATGTATATCAACCATGCAAAAGTAACATGAGCCCATGTCACATTCAATTACTGCTTCCAAGTGCTTTTTGCATATCACACAAAACTATTTCACATTTTACTGTAAACAAATTGATGCGTTCCTGTGAGCAGAGCAGAGAACCATAGGTTAGTTACAAATGAAGAATGAATAGCTCATGCTCCAACATTATTACTAATTATCTCTGTTCGATTGCCTTTTTGTTTTTAAAATATTTGCTCAGAAAAATAATATTAGGTATACAATGTGGAGGTTAGTATTTGAGTTGGGATTAAATCCATATTGTTGTAGAGTTTTAAAAATCACGATGATGCACTCATTATTTTTAAGTGAGTTGCCACACATTTATCTCGTTCGTATAGTAAAGCGATGCAAAATGTAAATAATTGTAATTGTCAGTCAGATCTGCCAGTAGGAAACGTTAGAAATGTGCCATCCCGTCCCATCTTCTTGTACCAATGCACCGTTTTACGATTTTCCGATGGAAAGAGAAGCTAAATGAGCATTACAAGAAGAACATTAGGTAACTTAACACTGTTAAGCAAGGCGCCTTTGATATGACCACCTTAAACAATCTCGTGATGCATAAAAATGCAAATAAATAATAAATGCATCGGCAGAGTTTCAGAGAAAGGCTTACATTTCACAAGAGAATAGGGATATCATCATCATGCAACAACATTTATTAGAGGGCAACCTTGGCGTTAGCACAATTCGTCTTGCCTAAAAATGTGCCTCTTAACATCCCATCTTCCTCTCTTATTTCCAATTCCAATTCCTCCTAATGCAATCGACTTTGGGACGAATCACCAAAACATGATCTTCATATCCTCATCATTTGCACGTAATACTGCTATAAAAATACACATTGTGCACTACTGCTGAGACTGCTGACTTGCTGAGTCCGTAATTGCATTCAGGTTGTGTCATTATTATGCAACTTCACAGACATCTCGTATGTGTGTGATGCATGTTGGTTTATTTCTCAAAACGAAGATCATGATCATGGTCATATGTATAGCCATGAATGTTTTAGTTGCATGCTGTCTCAACGTTGATCAACATAATCCTCCGAACCGATTCACAACACCGCATGGTTCAGCATCATCATCATTATCCACTTTTTAGAGGCGATATGAAAAAATTACAAGGCTAAAGTGACAGGGAAAAAACTTGAACCATCATCCTTACGTTCATACACACGTCCTCAGATTTGATCTGTCGTTTCTGTCTGCAAGCTTAATGATCTTAATGATACCAATCCAAGTGTTCAATGCTCAACACGAAATGATTCAAGCGCATAAAAAGACAAGTTTCACGAAAAGGAAACTCGTTTATGTGTGCACTGCAACAATTCGATTATGCATGTAGCTTGCTGCTGTTTGTCCAGCAGCGGAGAGTAATAATAGTAAATAATAATAATACTGGAGTGCTTAAGTGTCCATGTACATATTTACATCTAAACACGCTAGACGCATTGTAGGTAGAAAAATGTACCCAGTACCCATCAATGTGCGCGATGCCAGAATCAGCAATGTGCCAGACTAGACACACCACGAACGACTCTGGTCAATTCCACAGTGAATGTAGCATGCGTGGCCTTAAAGCAGAAAAGAAAGTGCAGCGGGAGACCAGTGCCAGGAAAGAGGAAAGAAAGCTCAGTTTTTTCCAGAGTCAAGGCCATGAATCCCATCGTATCGATTTTCTCTCGTTTTCTCCTTTTGTCGCGTTCTCTGCTCGAGAGCGAGGGAAAGCAGGGAAAGGGAAAAATAATACCGAAAGCCCATCGTCGCTTTCCCCTGCCATAAAGTTGGAATGTGCTTCGTAAAGCAAATGCATTCTGTCAAGCTTGCTTTTAAACAGAGTCCAAATACAAAGAACAGCAATAGCGAGCTGCCATTTGTTCGTGGTACGCGACGACTTTCACTTGCTCCATGTTACTGGTTGTACACAAAAAATAATAAGGTACTACAACGAAACGTGGCACTTGGAGTTTTTATTTACTTTCTTTAATGTTGATTGCTGCCATTTGTCCGTGGTACGCGACGACTTTCACTTGCTCCATGTTACTGGTTGTACACAAAAAATAATAAGGTACTACAACGAAACGTGGCACTTGGAGTTTTTATTTACTTTCTTTAATGTTGATAACGGTTTCTTTTTCAAGAAACTCATCACTTTACTGACAGTAAAGCTCTGGAGTATTTAGTCGCGGACAATTCATAATCTTTTTATCTCGCCAAATCGAAATACAATATACAAATGGTACAAATTTAAAAAAAGTTTTGCCATCATCCACTCGTCGTCTCGTAAATGCTTCATATACACGTTTATTTATTTTCAGAAGTATTTTTGTTTAATATTTTGTTTAAGCGGATCGATGCTTTCAACGTGTTTTAGGTACAAACCTTGATAGCTTGATAAAATATTTAAGTCGACATGTAACAGATTATTACATTTGCTGGGTACAGCGAGAATCGAATTAAAAGAAGTTGAAACATTTAATCCAATAATCATTCGTGAATAAATTAGACATTCCTATCTTGTATGTTCTAAAGCATGGAGGCGTGTACCACTGTCAACTGTAGGTAGACAGATACACTGAAGGCAAGACAGTGGGAATTTTCGATGAATAAAAATTTCACGATGGTGAGTCATTTTAATACCCGTAGCGAATCGTTAAAAAGGAAAGCCGTTCCTAACAAAATTGAAATAATGGGTCGCTTCTACTTTCTACAAATGACAGAAATGAAATGAATAGAAGCGTTGAAAGGTGCAGTCATACGCATTAGACTGAAATTGTTTATTCGTCCTTTCTTCGAGGCTACCGGCGGCGGCAGTAATGAAAGTGAGCCTTCCTCTCTACACTTTCACATACACGGCAGAACGAGATTAAGAGCTGAACGAAAGGCTCTTGTCCACATGAGGAATATTTTCTGCCTTGAACTCCAGGTTTACTCAATCGATATTTAATCAGTACTTTGATGTGCGACCATGCTTCAGTTCTCATCACACCCTAATTAAAATTAAAATTGTATCCTGTCGCATTTATAGTATCTATTTGGAAATAAAAGGACTTGAAACAACATCAAAGTATCGTTTTGGGCGCCAAACGCAATTGACATTTTTTGCTGGCTCTTGTAAATGGCTGAAGTTCTTTGAAGTATGTATCTATCATGGAACTTGAGGAAAAGTGTTCAATTGAATGTCTGAATTTGAAAGCGTGTATGTAAAAGGCGGGTAGATATAAGGGACGGATAGGTATAGATGCATTTGTTAACGACGCGAAAAAAATGAAAAGGAGAATAAAGAAAGCAGCAGATTTTCTACTTTCCGAATCACACCGACGGAGGCATTTTTTTCCTTACTTTCGGCTCGGTGTGACCATGAAAAAACGAAGCATACGCCTATGTATACATACCTTTGTTTATAAATATAAAACTCGAAACATTGTGTGCATGGTGCAAAACTTGGCTATGGCTGTGCATCGTGGTGGTGAACACTGAAATGCGTGAATACATGATTGAAATGAAATATAACTTTAGTCTGCACGTTTCTTGCAGCCTTCTTGTTGTCAAAAAAAAGAAAGTGCTTTTCGAGACTGGATTAGGTTTGATATTGCTTTTATGAAATCCAAATGCGTGAAAACGAAGTTTGGAGGATGCAATTTGAAGAAGTATGTAAATAATAAACTTGTCTGCGAGTCACTCCGGGGAAATTCGAGTTGACAGTGAAATGCTGTGGAAATGCTAAGTCACTTGCTGTTTTGCTGCAATATAGTCGTGTAATAAATGCGAATCAAAAAGCCGCCGGCTTCATAACCCTTTGTTAAAGACTTGAATGCAAAGTAGGCATACAATTTATAATAAATTCTCTTATCGTCATTTAGATGCATCGTTCGCGAAAAAAAATGCCAACAGAGTGGTGTCTGAGTGTGGGCGTTTAACATAAAACTCGAGTGAGTACATATTAAAACGTTTTACTGCTCTTCCATACTCTTCGCCAATGTGTAAGAGGTTCATTTGCGAGCTGCCGTTTTTGTTATATGCTTCCAATTCTTATGAAATTCGGCCATGAACTTACCAGCCTTTTTTGCCACTTTTACCACATTTCACAATTCTTCCAGAAAAAAGTGTTAAAAGTTGAGTAAGTCTGAATGGCTCTGGTTTTCAGTTATTGTTACTAAAATATTATCATGATCTCGGGTTGAATTTAATTGAAAGTCTTGGCCAGCTTTCCAACGACGGACGATTTATTTAAAATGCGACTGCTGCTCTACGAAAGAGCATAAAATTCGTACAGTTTTCTTTTCTCAAAATATCTCTACAAAGTGTCAGGTTGGATTCTCCTGCTGAGGAGTTGTATATATTTTATTGCCAACTGATGAGTAAAAGACAGTTTTCCTCTTCTCATTTTTAACTCTTCCAAAGTAGATTGGCAGATGAAACTTTTTAGGCGGATGGATGGATGTTTGTAGTAGATTTTGTGCCTACTCGAATTGAAACGTTCGTTTTCATGTAACCAGGCGGATTTTGGTATGTATGAGAGAGAAGTGAGAGTACAACACCGGTTCAAGGCTACAGGATCATATTTATGTGCACTGCAAACACGATTCTCTTTACAGTGCACACCAAGTAGGCATTTTTGACGCGAGTGAGAGAGAGAAGAGAAAACAAATTGAGTAAAAGAATAACAGAAAAAAAAAGTTTCATCCATTATGTATTTCACAGAACATCCGACCGTCACCGTCATCCAATCGACATTATCTCAGACAATGCTTCTTACTATTGAACGTGTTATTCATCATCTCGTAATAATAAATGCTCATCCATCCACCACTACTGCCAGGCACTTTTGGGAAGCCGCACATACTGCGGCTTGCACACACGAAATGAAACTGCAAACATCATCATTCACTTTGTAATGGCTCATTTAACTCGTCACGAAATAAGTGTAAGTGACAACAAAATGACTGGAGAATATAGCATCACGATGATCATTATGATGAGGGTTTATGATGAATTGTAAAAATATAAAAATAGGTAATCATAATGAAGTAGTGTGTTAGGAGGATGGTGCTTTTTCTTATTTTCTTTCACGAGATGCATGCATGATGATGATAATGATGACAGGGAGATGAAAAAGTTTTTTATGATCTATGCTACGGCTACGCTGATCTACCTACGCTACTCTTCATGCTCATCATCGAGCTTTCTTTCACTTTGTTCTGCTTTATCTATATCTGCTCCATGAGTATCGCCAGTATCGGGATCATTATCCTTTCATTGAATTATGTTTTTACTCTGATAGGTTCTGATGGCTGGGGGAGATGACACTGGCAGACAAATGATACCTTTGTCCCCAGTGATCAAGAAAGAGGATCTGGGGAGCCCATTTTCTCCGCCGCCGGGCTCCCCCAGCGACAGGGCGTTTGCGTCACCAGACATGTCCCCCTCCACAACAAGCACGCCCATTCATCCGGATGCTCACATGGATTTCACTACGACCACGTCGGCGAGTACGGACACGAGTGTCACATTTCACTCTGGAGGAGTGACAACACCAGGGGCGACAACAACACCTTCTCCGAAGACTGAACTATACCTGAGCAGCTTTGCATCTCCCTTGGATGGTGGTGGAAATTCCGGACTGGGCGGTCCGCCATCGACTCCTACGACACCGGTGACTCCTGTGACGCCTGGCCCGATGACTGGGGGATCTCACCACCCTGGACATCCAAATGCGTCGCATCATCACCACAATCACCATCAGAGAAGGAAAAGTGGCTATGACTCGTCAACATCTCCAGACTCCCCAGACAGGCATTTCTGCTCTTCCACGACGCAGTCCAATGGCGATCTCAACCTTTCCAGTCGAACGGAGGTTTGTAGAAATCCGATTATCCTAATTCAGAATTATTACCCATTATTTCCTCCGCGCTTGGAACCGCAGTCGAATGTTGTTTTGTAAAGTAAAAGTTCATGCTTATTTTTTTATGTTTTGCTTCCAAATTTTCACTTCTTGTGTGACGCGCAGTTCCGCCTCTTCCAGGAGACGGGTAAGGAGGACGGTGAAGGTCCAAAACGCATCTGTCTCGTCTGTGGTGACACGGCCTCTGGGTTCCATTATGGAGTAAGTTCATGCGAAGCATGCAAGGCGTTTTTCAAGCGCACCATTCAGGGAAACATTGAGTACACTTGTCCAGCCTCAAATGACTGTGAAATTAACAAAAGGAGACGGAAGGCGTGCCAGGTAGAATAAAATGATCTACAATTGTTGGTCTTATTTGTTTTGGGAAATAAAATTGTACTCACATTTTGCATTTAATTATGTCAGGCTTGCCGGTTTCAAAAGTGTCTTCGTATGGGGATGCTCAAGGAAGGAGTTCGTTTGGACAGGGGTAAGTTGAAAATTAAGACCTATTTACCTAATTAAGAGATTTTATTTAATATATTGATTTGATACTATCGTTATATTAATATCTTTGTTAGTGCGTGGTGGACGACAAAAATATCGACGCTGCTCTGATGTGCCGTACCCTGTACAAACCGTTCTTCCCAAGAAGCCCACCCTCGAAGATATAAAAATTTTGGCAGCATTGAAGGCGTGCGAACCTGAGATTCCAACTGCAGTGCTCCCCCAAGCCGGGGATCCCCTGCTTGCCTCAGCCACTCCCGAGTTCAGGGTGTTGAGTGTTCTCAGTGACCTGTATGATCGTGAAATTGTCACCACAATTAGCTGGGCAAAACAAGTACCTGGTAAGTCGAGAGTTTCTGTTTCCCCTGAAATTTTAAAGTATCGTTTTAATACCCGGATACGTTACATGATAACATTGATGTCAATTTAGGTTTCACGGATTTGACTCTAAACGATCAAATGAGAATACTGCAAGCGACGTGGGCGGAAGTGCTAACTTTAACCATGGCCTACAGATCAGTGAATATGTCGGGGAGACTCAACTTTGCGTCTGACTTCAGTCTTGACGAGAAGCAGGCTAGGGATTACGCCGCATTTGAGTTGTTTTCGCCGGTAATCTTTTATAAAAAGAACTAAATAAAAAACAGATTAGTCTAATGATGACTGTGCTAAATACTGACTTTAAATGAATTGTTGTATCGCGCAGTGTATGCAAGTTGTGGAGCGGTTGGACAGAGCGGGGATTCTGAAGGAGGAGTATTGCCTTCTCAAAGCACTAGTACTTGTGAACGCAGACACAAGAATTGAGGACTACCAATCGGTGAAGAAACTCAGGGAATCGATTATGGCGTCACTTTCTGACTGCGTCTCAGTTCTCAGGTGAATTTCTTGTGACGCTCTTTTATTCAGTATGGGTATGAAAATTTATTCTTTCTTTACTGATCGTCTTTCGTTTCTTTTTTACTCTGCATTCTAGACCTACAAATAGTGTGTCTCACCTCAACACACTTTTGCTTGCCCTGCCAAGCCTTCGCCAAGCGGACTTGGGAATGAAAAGGTACTGGCTAAATGTCAGACGGGAAGGGAAGGTCACCATGAACAAACTGTTCATTGAAATGCTGGAGGCACATTTCCGTTGAAATCAGATCCGATATTTATTTTACACCTGGGAAAAAATGTTTAAAGCTTGATTTAACAAAGAGTTTGACGTAGTAGACCGCGTTGTAAGAAAACTCATCCTACTCGGAGTGGGCCATACCCACGTCTCTTTACATAACGCTAACGAAAGATTGGGAAGCATGGGCATATAAATAATGTTTAGGCGACAAATAAGTTGGATAGACGTGTGTTCTCCTGTATTCATCGACCTCAAATAATTCCTTTGTTCCAACAAATCTCACTTTAAACCTTCAATTGACGGGTGGTGAATTATTCATGAAACCCGATAAAAATACAAAGCAGAACGGAAGATCAAAAAGCGCAATTTTCTCATCTTTCGCTGACATAAAATATTTACTACAGAAATAGACACAAATTTTCCGAAAATGTAGCATCGTAGAAGATAATAAATTATGATTCCTACGCATTAGTATAATAGTAATATATTATTATGCAATGAATGATATAATTTTATTACAATTATTATTATTATTATTATCTATTTAAAAGTGAAACAACAAACGCAAAAGGACATTTTAAAATGCTATTTTCATTTGCCTCTCGGGATCGGATTTCCCTTTCTATTTCACTCGCGTCATTCGTCAAAATGACAAACGAGCGTTACGCCAGAGTAATATAATTTTTAGCCGTTTCACCCCTCCTATCATTTCGCATAAAACATTTCAAAGAAAAGTGAAAGTTTAAACTCCTAATCTACAAACCGGACAGATTTTCATTTAATTGATAAAGTTTGGTTTCTCAAGGTGCAGCGCAGCACCTAATGGAAAATATTGTCTAAGTATAGGCAAACTTGCTAGCGCAATTAAAAAAGATAATTTATTTAACAAGTTCTACGTATTTGGATTTACACCTGTGTTAACTAAAAGTACCTAAAAATCAATCCTTCTTAAAGAAGCCATTTTCTCATAAATGAAGAAAATTAACTCCTTTTTCTTTTAAATCTAATATTACAAGCAGCAGCTTAGTAATTGTTCACCCACCGTCAACCGTCTTCTTTTCTCTTCCGAGCAACTCATTTTTATTTAGAGGTTGTCAACTAACAAATTGTCAGTGCATTGTCAGTGATTAAGGATCAACGAGAAAATTAACAAATAACAGCCTCATTTTCTCGTATCAAAATTTTCAACATTTCATAGTATCAAACAAAATACATTTATTGAGCATTCAACAATAAACGTAATTTGGATGTATAATAAATTATATTGAAGTTGTCATTCAACTATTATTATATGGCCATTTTCTGAAAGATAAATTAGCTCATGGCTGCCATTTCTTGATTAGAAAGTTAAAAAAAGATTTACGTAAAAACCGGACAGCCATCAGTCTAGCCGTTGAGCCGCTAGCAAATTTAATTCCATTTACTGCCGAAGTTGATAAAAAAAAATGATTCGTAGTTTTTGATTATCTTGCAGTCGACTTCGAACCTCTGATGAGTAAATAGTTTTCAGGCAAAGGTGGATACTAAATCCTAAATACTAATTAATAAAAAAATATTATATAATCTAAAAACACAGATTAGTAAACGTATACAAACCGTAAAAGAATAAAATATATAAAGAACCACGTTATTTAACATGAACTAAGTAAAACATTACAAACAACTCTGCTATAAGAAAAAAATTGTACAAATTAGCTAACTGTAAGGGATTAAGGTCAAAATGTCAAACTATATTATATAGATATCAACATACAACAAATGCGTGTTTAATTAACATGTATAATATTATTACATTTGATGTTGGTAACTTTGATGAACAAAATAGATCATTACAGATTTATAACTATTACATAATGGTATTATTATTAATTTGCACTTTTTTGCACATTTATCAGAAATAATTATACAGCTATAATTTACGCTAGCGGTATATAAATATTTAATGTAGATTGGTGAAGGGTCAGAAGGTTTGTAAACGTAACACAGAAACATTTTCAACTTCTGGAAGATGAAGTAAGCAAAACTTTGTAAAAGTTAAAATTAGGATGTTCATATTAAATCAATTAATCGGTGATGGTTCTACTTTAATCTAAAATGTGTACATAAAGTACGCATGGGGCAACGTAAGTCACCAACAAAGATAACTGTTTTCCTAAACTTCCCCTTAATCAATAAAATAAAAAGTAAAGTGCTGTAAATCGTATCGTTGTGAAACACCAATTTCCAACTCAATAACGTTCTCTGGCAATTGCTGTTGGATTTTACACCGTTTAGCACACACACGAACATAATAATGCTGCATTCACTCACTTAGGTGTAAACGGAAAGCGCTGCCTTACGGAAAATGTTGTCTTGTGCTTTTTCAAGAACCATCTAAAAATAATTAATGCTTTAACTGCTTACTATTTACAACATGTAATTATTGTAAATACAGCTATTGTCCGTACGAAAGTAAATTATATTTAGAATTTTCGTATAATAATTGATAAAACTTGGAAAAGTGTCAGGATATCATGATTGATTTAACTTTGTAATTATTTTGCCCCTCCCAATTTTGTAAGATTTTAAATTCAAGCCCAATTACGGATAGCACTAATGGAAGAGGTAAACTAAGCGAGGCAGTGTAAGAAATGTGTAGAAATAAATGTAGTTTAGAATACTATTTGAGAAGAGTGATTTTGTGGATGGGACTAGAGGGAAATGTGCGATGCGATGTTTTAAAAGTAACCTAAATACCTATACAATTAAGAATAATGTTTTCTGCGAGGGTGAAAGTTGATATGTTCGTATACTTAATTAAACCTATAAAAATTAACTTTAACCACAAACGACGACTTCTCATTGGATAAATGAAAAAAAAAGTGTTTGAGTAGGAAACTTTTTGAGCTGTGACATTTTTGTGATGTTTATTTAGTGTAGAGGGGAGCAGCGACTTTGGAACGAAAGAGAGGGATAAAAATGTACGATTTCTAATCTTATGGATGCCTGATTTTACAAAAAAAAAAGGATGCGGGTTATCTTCAGACAAACATTACGTAGACTTAAATCTAGAAAATTCAAAGCAGGGATGACAAAGCCTAATAATGTGGTAGCAAACTGCATGTGAAAAAATAATAATTTGAAGTACCTTCGTGATTGCTTCCATGAATGTCACGAACTGCTGCTTTCTCCGGCGCGGCGAAAAGAAAGTCAACTTCCATTTGGTAACATGCATTACAATACATTGTTGTGAGTCAGCGGATTTAGTGGATGGTGTTCATTTCACTTCATGAGTGATCTGTTTCACATGAAATGAATTTACAAAAATGCATTTGGAACCTGAAACATTTTTAGGGGCAGAGCCGCCCGCGTTAAAGTATAAAAACCTATTCTAGCTTTGAATTAATTATTCATAATTTTATAACATAATCTATTTTCATTCTCAATTTACAATGTGAAGGTGGGAAAAGATTCATGGACAACAAAGTATGAATGCAAGACTGGCATAATAAGAATATAAAATAGTAATTACTAATTTGTAAAACCTAACAAACAATGATAAATATACAAATAAACCACCTAATTTAAGTAGGCTAATGATTTTTAAATGTTTACTAAGCAGAAATTAGGTAGTACGTATATACCGAAAGGAAACAATTTGGTTTTCAATTTTGTTTGTGAATGAAGAGCAAAAATAATCCCACTGTTGAAAAAATATTTTTATGGTCAAAGTGGTAAATGATGAAATGTTGAGTGTTCTCTGGAAAAGCTAATTGAGGGTTGAATGAATAATTTAATGTCTTACTAACCCAATCATTTTTCAATTTTCTTATGTGGGTTTCTGTTTGAAGTTTTTTCTGTGAAATTAAAGGCAGCTGGTCTGTCTTATTTGGATATGAATGATTTTCTATATAAAAACGGGGATTCAAGATTTCTTGAGTCAGCCTAATTTAGCGACATAAAAAATTCACTTAATACAGAGTTGAAGGAACCCTAACTCAAACTCATTTTTTGAACGGACCCTACTTGATAAATTAAATGTTGTTCAACAGTTAACTGACGAGTCAAGTATCAAAGCACGTTTTTAACTAATAACGGTAAAATGTTTCAAATGCAAGAAATGCAGATTGATACGGAATGGGAAAAGGAAAAGTGAATTTTTAAGGTTTTTTATTATAAACAATGAAAGAAAAATGTTTGCTAAGATTTTTCATGGAATTTGGATACTGAAAGGTACAGTGATTGTGCTTTGATCTCTCCCTTGTGCAAATTTTGATACTTGGACATTAAATACTTTGACTTCATTAACCAATATTTATAAGCAGTCCATTCATTTGTTAGAAATTATGATGAGTTACGAATATACCGCCTACAAGTTAAAAGCATAATTAAACTAATTATTTAAATGAAAGTAAAACTCCTCCTATATCTGCAAAATGCTTGTTTGACAGTGGTGCTCTATTTTTCAATGTAGTAAAAAATGCTGCCAGAAGCGTTTCATCAATTAAAGATGTCGATTGTTGCCTAACATCTCATACCCGTATTTTTTTGTCTAATCGTAATCATTTTCAAATGGTTGACATTTTTTTTCAATTCAGGGGACTGTTTTCTTATAAAACAAAGTTGCTCCTCCTCACAAATACAACTTAGGATAATTTAATGTACGTACGTTGTAAATAGCAGTAAAGATGTTGGTTTAAGGAAATGCATTTAAATTAATTACAATTACATTTTATGTAAAATGTACATTAAGAAAAACGTGTCCTTCGAAGTACCTGATTTAACAAAAAACAATCGTTGAACACTGCTAACTAATTTCTGCTGATTGTTTAATTAAAGTGAATTGATTTTCTTTTTTCTTTCTCAAAGAATTTTCTATTGCCTCGATCAAATCAAATGATGATGTATAATGCTTTGACGAGGATCTTTTTGGTGCAATCATTTCACAAACTATAAGCCAAAAAATGAAATAATTATTTTAAATAACACAATGTAAGCTTTCTCTTTTTAAGTACTGCTTTCCCTCAGTCCAGTCCAGTTTTAAAATTGATTTCAAGAATACATGAATAAACGGGTGATGCGTATTTAATTAGCAAAAAAGCTTGGATGCAAATTCGTCTTTTTGTGTGTTTCAAGTCATGTCTCCACTAATCACAGATTTACTAAAAACTATAATAAGCTGCTACAGTTAGATTTTTGGTTACTCATCAACAAACTGGATACAAAGATAATTTCCCTGTCTGCATTGTTGAATGAAAAGTTGCTATCCTTTTCCTTTTGAATGATATCCTGTTTCACGATTATCATTATAAATTAAATTCTAATACAGAATACAGTTATTATTCTTATTTATGTTAAATGAAGAAAGAATATTGTTATCACTTTGCTTCGGGAAGAAATAAAATATGAAGTACCTACGTTTGTATACCTACTCTAACTTGTTTTTTAAAAAGATATTGTGTGCTACTCCGATATTATTATGATGTTGCTCTTTATGTGTTGATAGAAGACAAAAGGGAAGATAAAATTATTTAAAGGTGCACACATACACTGTTATTAATTAGTAAAAAAATAAAAAAAAGAAAGATAAATATTGTTACTGTACTACATAATTAATATTGTATACCAAATACAATGATGTATTAATTGTAGTGACGATTTCAAAATAAAATGATGATTCCTGATATATAATAAAGAAATAGCATTAGAATAAAATACATAACTATTCTGTTTTATTATGCATTTATGACATTAATGATTTATTCATGAAAAAATGGAGGAAAAGTGGAAGGTTTCATTTTGACTACACCAGTTTTTATAAACTGTTTTTATTATTCTTTGATTCTAAGTTTTAATGGAGAAATTCTTACGAAAACCATCACCGAGTATTAAATCCTTTCCATTTCTAAAGGGCTTCACTACCGCACATACTTTAATTTAGTATGAATAGAATCATCTGACAAATTCTAAATTGCGGTCACTAGTCACTAGTACTACACTTAATAAATGCTGCTGGCCACTCCGATTCAGAACTACAGACTACTTTGTTATTTGCATTATTACAATTAATAATTGCTTTTCAAAAACCAAAACATGTAAGTAAATATTAATTTATTTATCATAATTATCAAGCACTACTTTGAATCTAACCTAAAAATGATCGTATGACAAAGTTTTGTTTGGGATTACTTATCGGAAAGCTTAAATCAATAAATGCAGTTTAAAAATAATTAAAGGTATACATAATTTATGCAAAAACGATGACGGTAGTTAACTAAATGATTCAGAATTGAATGATTCATTTATGCACATGTAAATTCCATTTACTGGGCCACTTGACGTTATACACTGTATAAGATAAATAAAAATAAGCTTATTTAAATCAGAACGTAAGAACAAAGCGAAATCTCCGTCGATAATTAAATTAAATATTATACAATTAAGCATGTTCCACTTGTTGCCTCTTTTTAAGTAAAGAATAATATTCCGTTTGACTCTAGAAAAACTCATAATCAATTAATCAAAATGTACAAATTCGACTATTAGGAAAAAAACTTCCAATGTTTGTTTCATTTTAAAAAGCACCGTGTTTCTTTGTTCACAAAATTTTAAACTCCTTGTTTCCTGTCTAATTTATTTTATAAATGTATTTACAAAGTCTCGAGTCTTGGGCTAAAGTTTTCGAAATGTTGTGGATTGAAAATCGAATTACAATTTTCTTTTGAAAGCGGAATCGCCACCGTATTTAAAATTTCCATGTAAAGAAGTCCGAGACGGTTAAAGAAACCTACTCAGAGTTATTCTTCAAAGAAGTGGAATCATTGTTACTGGACGGGTCGTTAGTAGATTCGTTTTCTTTCACGGGGTCTTCCATTAAATCTTTAGGGCGAGTGGAAGCAGCGTCGTCCGGAGCAGCCTCGTCTGTGACATCCGCAGCTTTGTTTGAGCCATTCTCCTGCTCACTATTGGTTACCTCCTGTGCTGCTGATGTTGCTGGAGTCACCTGTGGCGTCACATTCGGCACGCTGCTGCTCCCACTCACTCCTCCGTCCACATCAATTATGCGAGCATCATCCCCTTCTTCCCCATCCTCGTCCTCTTCACTCTCCATGTTCAGTCCTTGGTTGGTGGTGATCAAACCCCGAAGAAGACTTTCGATTGTACCGATCAAAATGGTAAGTAAGTCGTTCGTAATGTAATTCCTCTGCGTCTCAGCGTCAGGAATCATCAACTGATCGGAAACAGCCGGCGACGGGGATGGAGATGACGTGGAAGAGGAGGACGATGAAGCGGACGAACACTGTGCTTTCTCTTCTTTCCCCGCTTCCTTATTGTTTTCACTACTGCTACTGTTGCCAGTCTTTGCCCCCTCCAACTTTCTCTTTTTGGAGGGCACAGCTTCGGGTGAGCACAGTCCTTGTCGGCTTTGATGATGGGCCAATGAATCGCGAATTCTCTTTTGCATGACGTTTTCCAAGTAATTTTGAAATTTTCTAAGAGTTTTCTGGAGGTACGGAACGGACGGGGCAGGCGCAGGAAGAGGATTTTTACAGGGTCCTCTCTGCTGACACGTGGGCAGATAAAAGAGTGTCAGGGCTTTCAAATCACCGAGAATTCCAATGGCATTTGATTCTATATCAACGATTTGCTTAGCCATAAGATTTTCCATGTCCATTACAATGGACAAAAGAACTTTGCACATTTGGTCTGTTGTGCCCACTTGTTCGAATACCTGACAAAGAAGACAAAGCGTGTAAGAATTAAAATTTCTATATGAATAATTTCAATGTAATTTCAGGTTATTGAAACCTACTTTTGGTAAAAATGTGGCAAAGAAATTAAAAATCATAATATTGGTTAGACAAGCCCTCTCCTCGAGCATTACGAGTTCCACGTAATCAGTAAAGTAACTTGTTTTGACTAGCATCGTGATGTACCTTAAAAAATTCAAAATATAGGAATACCATCATTAAAAACTTTTATAAAGTGGAAGAAATTTCGCACGCAAGAACAACTCAAGGCCGCAAGGACAAACTCAACGTGTTTTTACGTGTTTTTAAACAGTATTTCACAAACAGAATTGTGAGTTAATAAAATTTGATTTCTAAATACGTACTTTCTGTCCAAGCTTGGAGTGTTGTGAACTTCCAGCCAGAGTTTCGGGAATTGAACGAAATGAAGGGGGGCCGCTTCATATCCGACCATGGCGGAAAGTGTGATCAACTCTTGGGTCTATAATCAAAGCATATAATTAAATTGCACTTAATATTAATAATATTATATAATTTATAATTATTTATAATTATTATTTATTTATTATTTATTATTTAATTATTATTTATAATTTATATTATATAATTTAATAATATTAATATTAATGCGAAACGCGAAACGGAGGAGGCGAAGGAATCTTACCACGTAATCTCTCATAAATGCAACCCTGCACATCAAGTCAATAAACATATGATACTGGAAGTAGAAGTCATTCAGCTGTCTGTCGTATTCTTCATCTAATCCCTACAAACAATAAAAACCGACAATTAAAAATTTGTATTTTGTTATAAAAAATATGATTTACTGAATGGTTTCAAATCATACCTTTGCAGTCTCTTGTCCCAAATGGGGGAATGCCATTTGAAGCATAGGCCTCGGTGGACGCACTGACGACTTGACTGAGGCGTGGCCGTGATGATGCGAATGGGAAGAGGACCGCTTGGGAAAGTATGCTAAAATTAAAATAATGTATTGCACAAATTAAGTATTTTATGTGTTTACGGATAATAAGCAGTGAAGAAAACTGAAACATCATAAGAACAGCGTCAGACTAAAACACACTTACGTCCAAGGGGTGGTCCCATCCCCGATGTTTGAGCGTCTTGGCATGCAGAGTGGCAGTGGACCATCAATGGAACCAAAGTACGCAGTGAGTCCAACGGCATTGTGTACAGAAACTCCATTAAACAATCTTTACATAAAGAAACGAATTGATCAGTTTTAACAAGTAGGCTTATAGAATATGAGAAAGAACACAATTTAATTGAATACCTATCGCAGCATTTCTCAGGTCCCCATGATTGTAAGTATTGAGCAGAGTGGCCATCTTGCTCAAAATTCCTGGCCATTCCTTCGAATTCAAAATAAACCGGTGAAGCTGAATCTCACCAATACCACACACCTGTGTTAAGTCTTTGGGACGGAAGGTACGCAGAATTTCGGTTAAAACTGTGAGAAGCTCAACAATTTCAGATACAACGTGACAAGCAGTCGCCTCATGATGCATCGTATGGAGTACATGCAAAGCCTCAAAAATCAGACACAATCCATTGTTTCCCACAACAAATATTCTATCCTCCACCGTCTCAATTAGGATTCTAAATGCCGAGATCATTGTGGCCCAATTCGACCGACCATCTAGAATTGAAAGGTACAGTTGAAGAGTGCTTCGTTTGAAGTGGTTGATTTCCAGAATTTCTTGCTCTGAAGTTTCACTTGTCTTGGACACGAAGATCTGCATCATTTTGAACAACTCCTCCACAGCCTAAAAATGCATTATGAGGATGAGTTTAAACTTCTAAAAAATTGTTTTTAAACGCTCAACAACTTACTGTGTTGTACTGCGTTGGGTACGGGCTTATATTTTTGAAAGCCCACGTGATATTTTGATGCCTGGCCAAATGCAAAGCAAAATTTCGCGAACTTTGGCAACACATCCTCAGAATAGAATAATAAGCTGGCAGCATATTCCTGTTGAACATGACCACTTCCTGCTCTTCGTGGTCTGAGAGAATATAAGTAAAAACATAAAAAATAATTTTGATAAAATTGGGAGACAGTGGATAAACGGAGGAGGCAAATTATGTAAATTTACCGGCAAGAATGTAATTGAATCCTATTTGTTTCACAACCAACGGATTACAGACAATTTTCTGTATATTTTCTGGACACTCTTGACAAACGTGATGCCAGAAGATGAGGAGAGCCTGTTTATTATGGTGACATGGAATGCTGGGTTCAGACAATTTTGGATGGAATAAGTTCCATAGGTCCGCAAAGTAAGCGCCAAACTACATTTAATCATAAACATTGTTTTGAAATATCGACCTTGCTTGATAATTGAGTGTTTGCAGTTACCATCTTACCATGATCTTCTCCACTTTTGACATGGTGAAGTAGGTGAGCACCGAGAAATAAGCAGTCAGTTTGGAGGTTCCGTGCGTTGAGATATCCGTGTAGTGCTTCGCAGGTTTAAGCAGATTCAGAAGTCTCATGTAAATCTCATGCATGATCATTTGAGCTTCAGGTGGCAGCACAATTATTTCCCCACGGGTGTGATGTCCCATGTAAAATTTTGTACTTCGATAACCCTGTCGAAACGGAGCGTGGGGTACGAGAGAGACCAAAAGAGACGCTGCTGCGTTGCGAACTCGCTGGTTTGAGTGTCCGATTAGGAAGTGCTCCACCCACGTGTCCATGCTTTGTAAGCACCACTGATGCACTATTTTGTTTCGCGGCACCTGAGCTCCTAACCACTCTAGCGTTGGATACGCACAGATATCTGCCACATCCAGAATTCTCGGTGTAGGTGACGGTTGGGATGACGGTGACCTACATTAAAGAAAAAACAATCAAGAACCGTGAATATGATTTCGTCGACATATTTTCTCATTTCTGAATCGAAACGAGTCACTCCTCATCAATCTCTTGGCGTTACGTTTCCAACCGTTCACTTACCAAGTTCCTAAGATGATCTCAGTAAACTTTGGCATTCCTGGTGGACCAGCAACGAGTTCAGCCAATAAATTTAGTACTTTGAAGTATGGCTGGCAAATCTAAAACAAAGATACAAAACGCTCTTTTAAAATAGAAGCTCTAAGTTGAATTGAAAGGGTTGAATTGACAGAGAATCGTTTATTTACGTCAGGATGTTTCTGAATGGTTTGAAAAATGCTGGACACGATGCTCTCTGCCAATTTTTCATCCCACCGACACAATGAGAAGATGAGATTTCTTGTGCTCGTGAAATTAATTCCGTCCCGGATTTGTTGCAGAATGAAGGTGAAACTTTTTCCGCCACCTGTCAAAGCCATCATGTCGTTAGCAGAAAGTCGCAGGCTATTCGATTCATCTCGCGACTTTTCCACCAGTGTTGCGACCAATGCAATCATTTTCTCCAATGAGACCACTCTGTTCTTTTCCGTGGGAATTGAAACGATTTCATCTTCGTCCTCTTCCTCGTCAGTAGCATGCTCAACCTTCAGAATTATAATTTTTTCAACTTTTATTTACTCATATATACTTAATGAGAATCACTGAGACTTTTGGTTCAATTAACGTACTGAATCGTCCCGCTTATTTCCCAAGTAAAATGTGACCATTTTGTAAATTGCTTGCATGTTAATTAGAAACAAACATTCTTCATCGCCCATCTTGCTGAAGTCATGCAGCAGCGTAAAGTATTCTGTAAGATGTTTCAAGTGTGACTTGGCACCATTTTCCAGCTGTAATTATAATAAAATTGGAGCTTAGAATTTTCTTTAATCAAAATCTGTTTGTACGTTTATACTTGACCAAAATTCTTACCAGTGACAGTAAGGACTTAATAAATCGGGTTACGCAAGAATAGCTTCCAAATTCCGTCAAGTCGACATCATCGGGATGATCCGAAGACTTCCCTTCCGGCATTTTCAGGTACAAGTGTACGTGTCGTGCTCTGAGCTGTTGCACAACGTGAAAACAAAGCCGGTGGAACATTTGCCTCACGATTTGGTTTGGACACTTCAGAAAAATCTTTACGGGCCAGAAGCTTGTCTCAGCCATGTGATCCAGAAGCCAAGCTGCTGCTGGCTGGGATACCATCAGGGGCTTGGTGATCATTTCCACCCATTGCATCATTGTCGGTTTCTCCTTCGCATGAATGTAAGTTTCCAGGAAAAAAGTGACGCTCAACTTAGCGGCCAGAAGTAATACATCCTCCTGGCTGGGCACCAGCGACAGAGGAATTTGTCCGCACACATGAGACATGAAGTTGAAGTAGGTGTGTTCGAAGATGTTTTTATCACGAAGGAATTGAGTGTTGTCGTGCCAAATCCAGTCTTCCAGCTCTTTATTCAATTCAATTGATGGCTGCACCCCTCCGGCAGCAGCCAGAAGAATGGAGGAGGATGACGATCCGGAGGGTGCTCCTGGAGGAATCTTCATCGCGGAAGATCCTCCTGGCAAACAAGGAATCATTGAATTCGCAGGGATTTCCAATGATGACGATCCTGGAACTGTAGGAATTGCCGGGGTTGCGCATTGCTCGTAAAAGAGCATATAAGCAGAGTTTGTCTTCTCAAAACTAAAGTCCATAAATTTGTCCGTGACCTATGCAAACACCAAAAAAAAAGTTTACAACAATTAACACGGTGGCAAGTCCTTCTGCAACAGTCCGACAACTCCATTTATCGTCTACAAATGAGGCTTTCTTCAATCTTCTCAAACCGATATGTTGAAATTGTGCATGCAAAACATTCTGGTTTACAATATGGACTAATAAAATTAACACAATGTTCCAGCTGAATAATAACGCGCGATTTACTCACCGAATCATACGTTTTTGTACTCATTTCGCCTCCAAAACACTCTGCCGCAAGCTGATTAGGGTCAAAGGGCTTCACTTCAGCATCATTGAAGAGGTACCATTTGTCCCTGTTCTGAGGAGATCTGTCCCTGATAAAAGAGTAGTAGTGACCTCCATCGGCTGTGCCAGTGTGAACAGTCACGCCAATCAATTCGTACAGGTAGCAATCTTCTTCTACTGCAAACCCTTCCTCGGTAGCAGACGTTGCGGCAGGTTCAATTTTGACAGACGCATCATCCGCCTCCTTTTCAGCCTGTTCCTTTTTCTTCTTCTGCTTCTCTTCTTGATACTGCTGTGGCATAAGCATCCTCTCCACGTAACCCCCCATGTCAAGCTGCATGGGGAAGGAGAAATGTGTGTTCACTTTCTCCTTCAGCATGGTGATCATGTTGAAGGTATATCTCATCGTGTTGAAGCAAAGAATTCTGGGCAGCTTTTTGAAGCAAGCTCGTTTCTCCGCCCGCACTTTCTTCCCACATTGCGAGCATGTGTACATGTTGTCACCTTCTAGGGTGTCTTTCACAGTGACTTCGTCAAGAGACTCATACAAATTACGCATGTCAGCCACTTGGCATCGGACCGTGTAGAATTCTTCCAACGTGCGACTAACATGAGTACAGTCCAAGCTGACGACATTGTTGCTCAAAACTCCACAGAATAAGTTTTTCACAAGTTTCTTCAGTTCTGGAGTCATCTCCTCCAATTTAGAAACTAAATCAATGAAGAATTCCGCCATGTCCTTTTGCTCTCCTGTGTTCAGCGGTTGGTGGTCCATTTGGTACACTTTGCAGAAGCTACGTGGATTATACGCCTTCCGTTCGGATTCCATTAAATAAGCAAACATTTTCTGCAGCTCACGAAGTGTCTGCTCATGTTTGTGAATGTCCGTTGAAGAGCCTTTCGCTGCACCGAGTATTGCTGCGCGGGCTTGTGGCATCATGTAGAGATGTTGCATACATGACGCCATGTAACAAGTGGCGCCCAAGTTGGTAAGACCCACATAGCCGCAGGAACTTCTTCCGTCCTCATGTGGCCAATAATCCCAGGGATATGGCGAATGAGAATTTTGTTGATGTTGGTCCATCAACATATTTTGAAGAAGGTAATAATTTTCAGGAGCATTCCTTGCCATTTCGGAGAGCAGGTCATAGGCAGCAGACCGTGTCAGCGGAGCTTTACATTTGGGAAGATACCTCTGATGAGGAGACGGGAGAGCGAACAAACTGTCGAAAATTTCTTTTAGAAATTGCTGTCCTTTTTTACTAGTCTTAAAAGGTGGATTGTGCTTCAATGAGACTTGACAATCTTTCTTCAACACAACAGTCATCACAGAGAGCAAGCCGACCATGCCATCATCACAAATTGTATTGTGCCTCGTTTCAAGATACTCTCGATTCAAAATGGCTTCACTCAGAGTGCATGCAAGTTCGTGCAGGTCCACTTGTGAATCAGCTTTGCTCCCATCCAACGAGTCAATCAGTCTTCCCAAGAGCCAAAAATAATCTCTACACGCCGGACCCTGTAATGAATTTACAAAAATTTGTCATTGAATTCTTTCCAATTCCAATCTTTCATTGAATGGTTTTTTCTTGACTTTAATCCCTTTGCATATCACAGCGATAATTCAAAGATGCAATAATGTGCTTGTAAAAAATAATAATTGTTCGCGAAATAAATACATCATTATTTAATTCATCATTAACAAAGTTGTAGCCTTACGTAGGAATCTTTTGGTTCATCGATATAGGAATGAACTGGAATTTCCAACTTTTGGGTGGGTTTGATGGACAACGACGCAGGAAGACATTTGAGCAGATGAGTAATCAGGTCAGGACTGTAAGCTGAGCCAGTTTTTCCTTCAGTGGAGACTCCCAAGCAGAGACGGTACAAACCGATGCAAGCTTCTTTTCTTACGGAAGGTTCCGGATCTTCCAAGACGAGGCGACGAAGCCACACTGGAAAATCCTTCTGCAGGTACAACGACGAGCGGACACGGTCACAAGAGAACGCCCAACAGACTAGCATTGCCACTGCAAAATGAATGAAATACGTAAAACAAGTGATCTCACGAACCATTATTCAATGATTTGAATTGACCTTTTAATGTTTTACTTACTTGTTGTGTGGACCACTTGCGTCCTTCCCCACAAACCAGTTTTGTCTGTAATAACGAAATGATGTTTGTTTTAAATAAATGGATAAATTGAAAATGTTTGAATTTAAAGTTTTAGTACTTACAATGATTGGGATCTCTGGGAAGTGAACAGGCTTGAAGGATGTTTGTCAGTCGCGTCATCACAACACCACTTTCCTCCATCATTGAAAGCATTGTCTCGTTCAGTCGAGGAATTGGAGTTCTTTCCGTTGAGATCTTTCTCCGTTTGCTGCTGCTACTTCCTCCGCTCCCACTGTTTCCATTGCTGTTGCCGCTACCGTTGTTGCTGAGCCGCTTCTTATTAGGTGACCCTTCGTTGACGTCGTACAACTGATCAGTCAAGCACTCTGAGTCGTCACTCACGACCCCCAAAAAGCACAGAATCTTGAGGAGGGAAGCCAAACAGTCTTGTTTCCACTCACTCCAATCCCCATTTTCCACCGTCTCTAGCTGTCCCGAAGAGAAAATATCAAAGAGATGACGAAGTCCTCCACACTCAACAAACTGCTGCCTCCATGAGGTCACCGGTGGCCCATCACTTCCAGAGGAGTCTTTTGCTTTCATAGGTGTGATTTTCACCAGAGCCTCCACAATGTACAAGGAGTACATGAGCTTTTGAGGGGAATGTGGGTCTAAGAGATTTCTCAGGGTATTACTGTTAGCCCCAGCAATGTTGGTAAATCCTTCGTTAATTGAAGGGTTGGTAGGAAGAAGCATCAAAATGTCCCAGACTCTTCGACTTAATACTTGTGCTTTGGTATTTGGAACGAAGCCCTGTAAATCAATATAAAACCAATGAAATGTAAGTTTCAATAGCGTAATTTTGTTGAGGTAGTATTACATAACTTATTGTAAGTTTACATAATTTGTATTGCATTTTAAGAACTAGAAACGTATTTACCCCGCTCCTATCGGAAACTTTAATAGATGACAAGGTTTGCATCAGACTAAATAACTGTTCAAAATACTGTGACTGGAGTAACAAAGTAACGGGAAGCTTATCCCTTGGTGGCGGTGGTAAACTCGATGAATATTCCATTCCACCTTGATGATGGTCACCAGACGCGCCTCTTTTTCGCCCATGTTCGGATCTGAGGAAAAAAAACGACGCAGGTGAAACATTTTATCAATGAAAAAAAACTTTAAAAGATAAGGTTGTGTTCGAGTTGGGAGAACGAGAAGGAGGATGATAAGACGCAGAGAGACATTCGTGCCTGTATTTACATGCTTCGAGATTCGTGTCTTACCCGCAACCTCACCACTCCTTCTCGACAACCAATGAATTTAAATGAAAAAAATTACAAACTTACGTTTTACGGGATGCGCCCATTGACACATAAACGAGCTGCAAGTCTTTCACCGGTACTTCACTCAAGCACTTCTCGTCATACTCTGCTGATCTGCGTAATGTAGAGAAAAAAATTATTAAACAGGTGGTTGTTCAAAATCATGTTTTCAGAATATACATGTCGTCTTGTCTGACCCAAGTACGATTTCATTTTGTATTTAACAAACTACAAAAAAAAACTTACAGTTCAAGGCCTTGTGTGATAATTCGAATTGGTCCGTCCGTGAGCAGAGAGCCAAGCACAGGTGTTGCAGAGGAAGTGGTTGCACCGCATCGGTCCAAATTTGCTTGAATTGTATCCCACCATTTTGCCACTTCTGCGCGGAGATCGGCAACGTAGTCGGACGAGAGAAGCTCCAGTGTCACCTTTTCATGATAGCCCGCCGGTTGAATCACGACACGAACAGGCACAGCTCCCTTTTCACCAACCAGTTGTGCGTGACTGCCAACTCCCCTTCCCTCAAGCAGCCACTTCCGTAAGTGGTAGGCGTACCTCCGCCGAAACGTTTCTAAATGGGTTTTGAGAAGAACAAGCGCTCTCTGAATTTTTAGCAAGAGTTGTTCATCATCGGTGCAGTCTCCTTGTAACGTTATCATTTCTTCGGTCGCCTCCACCAAGTGACTCATGCAGCGTCTCACGAATTCTTCTTCCTTCTCCAACTGACGCCCAATATAATATCCATTTAAATACTGGATTGCAGTCATGCTAACATCTGTACTGTTAGCGCACAGCGCAATTCTCCACAAGTAATCCATGCTTGCTGTTGAGGTTTCCACGTCCTGTAGAATCCCTGGGACGCGTGTCATGCTGCATAGCTGCTGGAAAAGTGTGAGTGCATGCATGGTGATCGTTGTTGGAGGAAGTGAAGGAATCTTTCTTATCAGAATGTAACGAAACGCCTCTGGTGAAAGGGCATGCTGTTCGCGGATTCTAACTTGACTCGTAAGCCACACAAAGAGGTCGTCAGAACAGCGAAAATCCATTGCTAGACATTCCCAAAGTTGATCTACTTGTTCCAAAGTCAATCTGTCAAATAGTATATAAAACGTTCATATTATAGCTAATATTTTAATGGCATATAATCTTTGAAAAGATGTGGTGTGACAAAATGTGGTTCTGATACTCACCGAAATTCATCAGGAGAGCTTAGAATAGAGAAGAGGACAGATAAAAATTCCAGCCTGACTTGTACATGAACATGGTAGGGAAAAGGAGACTGGGATGATTTTTCAGCTGCCTTGAACTCTTGTAGATTCGTGAAGAATTTCTGCAACATTTGGTGTTCTCGTTCAGCCCATAAAGTTACATGATGAATTTCAGCAGTTGCTGCAGCTGCAGGTGAGTGTGCTGCATGATGAGTCAGCCTTAATTGTTGGAAAGAAGTTAACAGCTTAGGGAGTAATCGGAGGGAAACAACTACGCTTTTATTTTTTACTACATTGTCCAAACAGCCTTCAATGAATTTGAATCGAATAAGTTTGTCAGTACTGAAGCAAAGCAAATTGGTAAGTGCTTTCTGGGCTTCAATAGCAAGACCATCGGATAGCTGAACTATTTTGTCGTCCTGCACCAAATCCCATAACAATGTTTGTCCAGGCTGACAAACTGTCTCAATTTGAAAATTGAAATTGTTCCCGGATCCGTTTCGTCCACCGTTTCGTTTCCTTTGCTGATTAAATCTCCTCAACGAACGTGGGCTAAACATGGGTCCTCCTAATCCTATTCGCATCTGCTGATGTGGATTTCTCGGTCCAGGAACTGCTCCACTTGCCACAATTTCTGCCAGTTGATTTTGTGCAAGAGATTGCATTAAGGAGTCTTCGTCACAGTTTGAATCTTCGCCATCAAAATCTGCCATGTTCTTTTCTGACTTGTTACTCATCCGAGAAGAGTAACTACCGTCACTCCCGTCTAAATTGTCAGGGGCACTAACATCGTAATCTGGAAAAATTGCTGATGCGTCGGTCATCTGAACCAGGTTGCCGAGCTGACTGATAACCACATTCGGTTCTTCCATCGCATCCGTTCCCACCATCCCTGGCGCAACAGTTGGGTTTTCTAAATGTAAATTTGCAGGTTGTTGCGGAGAAATATCTTCCTTGTTGAGTTGTGGTCCGACAACAGGTGCCTGACCATCTGTTCCACTGAATAACTTTTTCGGAAGCATCCCTTCTCCATTGGTACGTTTCTTTGGAACAGGGGTAGCCTTTTTGCGTCGAAGCACTTTTCTCCTGCCTTTCTTTCCTGTGATTTGGGGACACTCTTCTCCTCCGGAACGCTCGCCATCTGCATCCGAGTCGCTGTGAGTTTCAACATTGGAAGCTGACGGAGGGAATGCTCCACTCACCGGCATCGAGTCGGGATCTTCGTCACTCTCTCCATTACTGCTCAGTGATTCATCCGAGGATGTTGGAATTACTTTGCATAAATACGAGGGAGATGACTTGTACATTGATTTTCGGCCACTGCCTTTTGAACCGGATTCTCTGGGCGAACCAGGCTGTATTTAAAAAATAATGTTCCATTATTGTCAGTTCTACGATTGTTCAATTAATTTAGAAAGTTTGTGTTTCAACTTACCTGAATGTCGTCTTCTGAATGACTAGCATCAACACTAACAGAATTCTCACTAGAACTCATTTCCGTCATAAATTTTCCACCGCCGTTATTGCCTGCCTGCTGAAGTCTTCTTTGGCTTTTGTTTGTAGGAACCATGCCTCCACCGGGAATTCCTGACAACGGTGGTATTGAACCCAGAGCGGCATTAGCCCATATAAACTTTAGCAGCGCAGATGCCAGGTACAAGCTCTAATAATAAAGAGAGAAAATCGAAATTACTGCTTATTGTTATAAAAAGTGACACTATGGATAAAATATTGTAACAGTAAACAATATAATCTCACTTGTTCAGTGTGATCCTTTGGTTCCAGCTTCTTCAACAAGTTATGAAGATGAAGAACGGGGCCTGCTTCCAGATTGCAAATGAGACTGGAAAGAATATCGTACACTTGCTTCGAGCAATGTTTCAATTGGGCAGCTTGCCACATAATATCGACATGGTCATTTGTGACCCGTCCTTCCATCGCCAAAAAAGTAAGAATAGTGTGAGACTGTTTGATGACTTCCACGTGGAGGTTAGGCCCGAAAATATGTTGAATAAGCTGATTATCCAACAACCATTTGCAGAGTTGTTGATCTAGGTGCTCCGAATCAATAATATGTTCCGAGTTGACCAGTTCGTTGAACAAATTAATATAACTGTTAATCTGATTGACGCCAGCAAGCCTCATGGTAAGAGTTGGACTAAGGAAATATTTAAATGCTAGGTCCAAGCCGTCCCGGTCAAACGAAATGTGAGCATCCACCGGTTCTTTCACAGCACTCCAGATAAATTCTGTCATGTTTCGAAGTGCTGTGGCATTTTTCATTTCTGTATCCACCGTTTTACACAAATACAGCATCACGTACGAGCGGAATGGAACGTAATACTTGAGAAGGGACTGAAAGTTGAGCCATGTCTTGAGATTCGTGGAAAGACCGACCAAGATGTTCACTCTTTGAATAGGCATAGTTTCCGGAGTTTGGTTGGCCACACTAACAGAAAGAGCATCAATTCCTCCAGTCCGACAAAACAATGAAACATTCCGAAACAGGTACGGCGACGCTTCCGGTTCGTTGATTTCACAAAATATGCTCAACAATTGGATTTCCGGAGGAGTTAGCAACATGTCTTGGTCAACATGGTGAGGGTGAGATTTTAGTTGCATACTGTGCTGTTTGTACGCAACGTAAGTAGGAAAGCTGTTAAGGAATAGTTTGGAGACAAAGTGGAGTAATTTATCTTTATCTTCCACATCCCACACAGGTCTTTCCAGGGATAACGCTTGAGCGTGGGAGTTTGGGGTGCTGGAATTGGTACTCTTTTGAACTTCATCTTCTTTAACTTTCTCCTTTGCTGCCAAGTGTTCCTTCTGCTTCGCAGAGTTTGACTCAATGTCCACTTCCATTCGTTCATCTGAAGAGGACGACGACGAAGAAAAAACCGGGACGGCTGATGCTGCTGAATTTTGCCCTTCATCATTTAAGGATGAGGGAGGACGTGGCGTATTCTTAATGATTTCAACAGCGACTAGGATAAGAACTTGAAGGGCCCAGTTGAAACGTTCAAAATTTTTTACTTCACGAAAGCAGCAAGAGCACTGTCTCTGGGTCCACGACTGCAAGTATAAAATTATCGTTTCTATCTCCTCGCGAGTAATTGTCACATCCGAGATTTGATTCAGTAAAGTCCTCTTTCTGTCATCTGTGAATGACAAACATTTAATTTTAATACATGTGCATAGTGAAAGTTCGTAAGATAATAGTGTTACATATTTATTGATGAATAAATTAGTAACTTATTCATTCAATTAGTAACCTTGCTAAATCTTTTTTCACTTACATGACTGTAGCAGCGACGTAAAGTCCATGCAACAGTCGCAGATCTTGCCATTTCCCATGTTGGCTGGTGATCAAAATATGTGAGAGAGAAGAATTTATCCCATTTAGATAGATTCCTTAATTTCCACCTCCACAACCTCCAAAAATGTAATCGAATTTTCTCAATTTTTTCATGTGGATTCCGAATGAGGGATGGCAGATTTCTCTGATTGATTAACACCACGGACTGTCATTAAGGATTCTTAAAGATCTTTTGACAACTGCCCACTCAGGAGATTTTTTTAAGTGTAAAAAAATTCGCTGCAATCTCCGGCGATAAAGCGTTTGCCACGAAATCGCAATGACTTCAGATCCTACAACCGTAAACGAAACAAAAATCATTGATCAGATGTCAACTAGAACCGCTTTGATTAAAAACATGTGATTGCAATGTTGACATAAAACGTTTTAAAGAAAACAAAAGACAAGCCATATAAACAGTAATAAACCCTAACCTAACATTATTAATTGAAGTAATTGATCGGCAAATTGTAGACATTATTTATGACAATTTTGACGATCCAACTACGACTATTAATGTATTTTTGTGTTAATTGTGTTTTGATTGATTCATTTCAATTTGTCAGCTTTCTTAATCGGTTTTACATCGTATTAATTACTAATAAAAATCATGGTGAGATCTTGTTAGGTTCTTAGGATAATTAAATAATAGCTGTCAATAAGCAATAAATCAACTTTTGTCACAAACGCCGACGAAAGTGCTTTAGAAGTGCTACGTACACGTACATACGTTACAATACAAAATAAGATCTCTCTCACATAACACACAAACACAATAGACAATAATTTGAGGGCAATAAATTATGAAGAAAATGATGTGGAACACGTACCGTTACATCAACAGCCATAGACAGGCCCCACTTTTTAATGAATGAGCCGTAGTGATATATTCCAAAATAATTAATCAAATTCCGAAATTGATTCGACTGTTCGACTACATACAAAACTGTTGTTGCAAATATTTTCTAAATGATATGTTCCAGTATAAAGATATTTTATTCGCACTTTTTCCACAATATAAAAAACGGACACAAAGCGAACGTCAACACAAACAAACTGCTCCACATATAAAAGGTTAAGCCTCGGTGTTATACTTTTATTATTATTTTCACCATCTTCAATCTATTCTTCCTTTATCCCTTCTTTCTTCGTCTTCTTCTTCTTCTACATCATCCATCGAAAATCTACACTTTCCTCCACTTTACTTTTTCGAGTGTTACAATTACAATTACTTCACAATAGACACATAATCTGAGTGCCAGCAGAGAGTGAGGCACAGGCATACATCACATCACATCACACTCATTATCATACACAGCATTATCATAATAAAAAATACAATCGTCATCATATCATCAGGAAGAAACGGACACATGCAGTAAGTAAAGTACTAACAACTAAAGTTACAGCACACGTTAAAAAAAGCTCCTTTACTTTAATACTTTCCTTCCTTCCTTTCCTTCTCCTACCTTCTCAATTTTTCCTTTCTTTCTTTTTCTTACTTATCAACAAAAAATATCACTTCATTCTTCATATTCTCTTGTCTTCACCTTTCTTCTCGTGATCGCCGTGAGTTGTCTTGAATCTTCGTTTCGTGGCGATTCCTCCCTGTGTGCGATTGTGCGAAAAATGCGACCGTGTAAAGTAAGGTAAGGAGAGAAATGATTCTGTTCTGTGAGTTCTGTCTGTGAACTATGAGGCGCATACTTTTTTATGCCTTATCGCTGTCCATGTCGTCGTCGCTGTCTTCATCTTCATCATCTTCGAGCACTTTTTAGGCAGATAGATCATGTAGATCCTTTAACTCATGATCCAGCAGCATGGACATGACATGCACTAACTGCCTCTTGTATTGTACTTTTTTATTGTTGCAAAGTTGTAATTTCAATACTTTTGCATATCTCTGTGTAATGTACATATTAAGTAGAAAACAAAAGAAGGACCGAAACCGAGAGTGATGAAGATGAAGGAACGGAGGATGTATTTGTATATGAAAGGTAATGAAAATGTACTGTATCCGTCTGTCGTTTCTTTTTCCTGGTCCTCCTGGTACTTTTCTACTGTTGTTGTTATTTGCTGCTGTTATGTTGGTTGGTGGTATTATCGTGTGTGTGGTGAATGAAGTAAGTAAAGTGGATAAAGAATGAAATGAAGAGATGTATTTTATTATGAAAATGAAGCGATTGCGAAGCAGTCTCGGTTCGGTCGGTTAACTTTGCTTTGCTTCATGTTCTCGGTGCGATGGTGTACTTTTCCTTTTCTCCTCAAATCTTTCTTCTTTTGCTCACACTCGCGCATTACGATTACACATCATCATCAACATCACCATCATTATCTTGATGATATCATAACCAGTCCAAAGTCGTCGTCTCGTTGTTAAGTTGTAAAAGTGCATGAAATGAACACAATCACTGCTTGCTCGCTCCGTAACAACACAACAATCCCCAATCTCTCTGTTTGTTATGAGATGCGGAATTTGTAGTTTTTTTACATAGTTTGCATTTACCTAGTTGTATTATGCTGAAACGGATTGGGGAAGATGGGAATAATGAAGAGAGGAAACAAGAACACGAACAAGTCATTTTTGCTATATTATGTCGAATAGAATCCGACCCTTCATTTTTGTTTGTTCTCCTTGATGTATGGTTTACGGATATGGATGCAATTTCGATGTTTACCTGCAAAAATGTTCATCTCTTTTCTTTACAATATTAGAAACTCGAGACCTTTCCACTCCTATTGCTTTCTTGCCATTCGAGTGCGTTTTAAATGTTTCACATTTCATCATTACATAAGTGGAGTGGATAACGTTTGGTTGGCTGTTGTGTAGGGTCCGCTGCTGATTTCGTATCGTCAAAATAATCACCACGATTGAGTCGAGTAAATACGTACATACTTACTATACGTGGATGTCTAAGGTTAGTTAACAAACAGAGAGGGAGGCTTTATGCTAAAGGAATGGCCTGTGCGACTGACATTTTCCTCTTTCTCTTCTTTCTTATTGTGAACTGTCAGAGAGGATATGTAAAAGAATTAAAGAATCTTTCGTACTTTTTGTTTTGCTTGGGGTTACCAGCGTCTCGCTCTCGTTCCAAGTTGTTGGTGTTGGTACTTTTTTTTTGGATGTGTCAAGTTATGGAATGAATCATGAATGCCGATGCCGACTAGACTACATAGACACTAATAGCTACACGCAAAGGTTGTCTCCTCTCTGTCTTTTGTGTGTGAAAAAGACCCTCTTCACCTTATCTTACCTCCCCCCACTCTGTTCCGCAATTAGAAAATGTGTGTACATGTTTTATTCCTTTTTCTGTTCAGTTCGGTGGGACTGACTGTATGGTAATTTTCCGTTGTGTGTGATATTTATCCACATCATATCACTCTGATCAGTCAGTATCACACAGCCAAAAGCCTGTTCTTCAGATTCAGATTATGACGTGGTGACCGTAGTTTTATGCGTTATGATATGATATGATGGCTATAGAAAATAGCAAACCCTCTTCAAACTCTTCTACTTCATTGCTAGACAGACAGTCACTTTTTCAAAAGCTATGTTTAAAATTAGTGGGTTTATTTATAGCAAAGCGTGAGTCAGTCGTGAGCCGACCGATATGAAACCTGAGCCGAAGGCTACCAGGCAGAGAGACCAGCGGTACGGTGCTCGTGCTGGGTGGTTTTACGGTTTTTTACACACATACATCATAAACCGAAAGAAGGGACACTTCTCTCTTCTGTGTATCAGTATTTTTGTCAGGTAGTCCCAAAATAAATGAGATACCTAAATAAAAAATGGCGATGTCGATAAATACCAAATGAGAACAAATTCAAGTTGTGACGTTTCAAGCTTTTCTTGTAAATTGGCTTTTTCTATGAAGTAAGATTACTTAATTTTTGTTCTACGATAAAGCATTGAAGAAAAATTAAATCCATAATGCATGTTTTGCTTTATACCACGCTTCATTGTACTTTATATGTAATGGGGTAAAGCGAGAACGGGGAAATTTTTCTTTGTTCACACGCTTCACATCAAAGAAACTAATCAAGCATAATGCCCAATGCAAATTTTAATTATTTAATTTAATTATGCAACATGAAGAATCCAAAAAATTCATTCTCCTTCCATCATATACATTTATGATTTTTTTAAGATTCTTATGTCCAATCGTCTGAAAGAGAAAATAGAATTATTAGATCAAAAAAGTTTACCTATGATTCTACTGAACACAACGGCGTAACTAAAACCGATTATTTTCATACCGTTGTTACTTTATTTAAGAGTTAGTATCTAACTGGCCTGGCTTAGTTCTCGTCTCACACTCACAATGTTCTTTCGAAAATATGTATATGTGGGTATGTATGTTATATTTTGAGTGCCCTTTAGTTCTTAGTGATTAGTTCTTCTATTTATAGTTATCTTCCTACATGTGGCGTAGGTACATTTTTGAGCCATTTGTATGGTATCTACCCATTGTATCTGAATTTTAGGGTTGCAAATGCAATGCAAAAAACAGTTTATGATTCCATTGTTGAAAGAAAAGGGTCACCTCCACGCAGCTTGTTAGTGCATTCAAACGTCGCGTGTCTACCCAAGCTGCTTCCAACAATTGAATGGCTGGAGTTGGAGCGTGCTTACTTGGGGTAGGTACGTCAATTACAACAACCGAACACCTGGCGTATGTATGTGTACTTGGATGAGCATGAGCATTGTATTGTATCGGTGTAAACTAAATACTGGCCAACTGCCATGCTGGACGCTTAACTTACCCTTCGACTTTGGAGTTGGAGTGCAGTACGAAAAACTCTAATCATGCATCTGGTAAAAAAACGTCTGGATCAACATAACAGAAAACTCAGCAGTTTTTTCTTTTCAATTTTTATTACTTGTCTGTATGTAACTCATTTCTTTAATCTAAAAAGCATGGATTTGGTTGGTAAATATCTATATAGTAAATAGATTCTTTGTCAGAGGTACAGCAGTTACTATTTTAAGAATTAAATATAAAATTCATTTAATGTAAATTATAATTTTGTAACCTGCTTTCACAAGTTAATAATATTATTAATAAAAATATTAGTAATAGCAAGCGAATTTTTTAAAAAAGATTTCAGATGTACAGCAGATCATTTGAAACTTCGAAAATTTATATTACATATTTTTAAAAATTACAAAAGTCAAAAACACTAACGAAAACTAGTCTACCTATATTTTCTGTTACTGTAATAATCAAAGCGATCTGAGAAATTATATCACTTTGGTCAGTGGTTGCATTATAAATATATATCTCTTTTTAGGAAAACATGATATAATGAGGCTGAATTGTTTATTATATAATATTCAAAAACTCTTGATTCTAGAAGCTATTATACTACAGTTACCTAAGTCAATTAAGATTAAAATTCGTAATATTAAGCAACCTTCTATTTGAAAAACGAGATCGCTTCGCACTATAAGAAATTCTTAATTAAGAAACTCTGTTTTTGATTGCCTCCTAACTAACTATTCACTGATAACTAGAAACTAACTACTAAAGAATCTGATTATAAAGCAAGGTTATGTCACTCATGCACAATTTCAGCAATGGTTAGAAACCGTGGAGTTGCCTGCTTGCCACATTGAGTATTCAAAGAAAGTATATACAGATACACATTATTTCTGGCCGCTATTATAATCTTCGAGATTATTAACTAAACGTATGTTGAGTAATTGTTTAGCGGCTTGATGATGACGGCGTCAGCTGGCTGCCCGATTAGCTTCCTGACGTGCAAGACGCTCTAAATGTTTAAATGAATAATTAAAACTTTAAATTTCAAGTGCCATAAAGGATTAATATTTCGTTAGCTAAGTACAGTTAAACTGATTGCTTACCCTTCTCTCGAGTACGGCGCTTCCACCTCTTCACCTTACGATCAAAACTTGCCGCTTCATTCTTTGTCTTTTGATATTGCTCTCTGAGGTCGTTTATTGCTTGCGTTATCAAAGTGATTCGTTGATCTGGTTCATCTGAAAGTCCAGCTAAAATAAAATTAAAAATTTAGTGAAAAACCTTTTACCAGCCAATTGTACTATAAATTATAAATAAGAAAAAAAGCATACTGAGATTCGGAATAAAGTTGTATTTTCCGGTTTTCGGCGGCTTTGCAAGATTAACCAGTGGAGGTGGAGGAGTGTGCTTGACTTCCTTTTCCCTCTCTCTTCCTGAGTCAATATCACGTCCCACAGGCGTAACTTTGCGACCACTAGAAGTACGAACCGTTCGTGGAGTGTACCGGGAACTTTCTTCCGGTGACTTGTTTCGCCTCATGATCCTTCTTCGTTTGCCCATTGGTGGACTAGGAGACCTTCCCTGTCGATTCTGGTTACGGATACGAGTAGAACCACGTGTTGAACCGTGTTTTGAATCTCCTGTAATATAAATATACATAAAACTTATTGTAAATTACATTGTTAAAAAATTATCATTGAACCAATTCAATTTTTAATCCCAAAATTAACAGTATCTCTTACCGTCGTCAACATGAGTACTCTTTGACCCAACATCACTATCCATATCATCATCGTCGCTATCCTTTGACTTACTGCTTCCTCCTTCAGGAGTCGGTGACATTCGGCTTGTATCACTAAACATATAAAATAGAAGACTTTGTTGGTGAAAGCATAAAAAGATTATAAATAATTTGAATGTTAATTGCACAACTAACCGCCGCCGTAAACTCTCGTCCGTACTAATTGTACTCGTGGTTGAAGGAGTCGAAGGTGGGGAATGGTCTCCTGCATCGGAAAACGAATCCCTGAACTGTAAGTCTGCTTCTCGTCCTTCACTCGGTGGACCCATTGGGGAATCAACAGAATTATCATCGTCTATTTTATCGTCATCATCGTCATCTCCAAATCTGGGATATTTTCTCTCATCAACGAATAAAAATCTCCTGTCTTCCTCTTCTAACTCCTCGCCATACTTTGGTCCTAAAACAATCACCGGCTTGTTTCCACTTCCACTTCCAAGAGGGGGAGATGGAGGCAGCACAGGACTCATCGGAGAAATCGCAGCAGGAGGACGAGGAGGGGATGCTGGGGTGGACATTTCCTCTGGTGGCTTTTTCTTCCCATTGGAATCTTTTTCTTTTCCCCGCTTGTCTTCATCATCCAACTTATCCTCGGCGTCCTCGCCCGTCGTAGGGCTGCCAGGAATTATCTCCTCACATAAAAGACTATTTTCGTCTGGTTCCTTCACATCAATTTTCGGTATGATCGTAATTGCCGGCAGCGAAGGCCCAGCTTCTATCTTTCGACTATCCTGTTGCGAAGAAGTTGTATGAAAGACAATTTGAGCTGAGGCAGGAGCAGGCTTCACAACTATTTCCGGTTCCTTATTGATTCTTTCATCGTGCCTAACCGGAGTGAACACGTTTGAGCTGCCCCGTGAACTGTAGTTAGATACAGCAACGATATCAGGAGAAATTGATTTCATCACTGTTGTCGCTTTAGTCACAGTTATAGATGGCGGCGTTTCCCCACACGTTACAGGCTTCATTTCAATTGCAGGGTGCAATGGAGTAGCTGAGACTGAGACAGTTGGTAGAGGAGGAACCGTTGACAGCAACGAAGGAGAAGAAGACTGCAGAACTGACACACTTGATAGCTGAACACTCGGGGTCACCGTAATTGGCAGCACTGATGACTTGGTCCCCGTTGGAGTGGCACTGACAAGCACAGAAGGTGGCTGCTGCTGTTGCTGCGCAGAGTGTGGCGACGGTTGCGGCCCTTCAATCTGAATCGGTTTCGAAACAATTACTGGCTGAATTGTTGTATGCTGTTGTTGTTGTTGCTGCTGCTGATGTTGATGTTGTTGATAAGGTGTAGGCTTAATTACTACAGGTGCCGCTGGAATGATTATTACAGGATGCTTCGGAAGATTTGCCTGGGAATGCACCTAAAAGAATAAACATTCCTCCAATGTCATCAAAGAATCTCTTTTTTAAGTTTAGACCAGAAATTGCAAGATGGAAAGTGGAAGTTGAACTTAATTTTCAATTTTATGGATTTTATCTGGTATTTTTATTGTTTTGCAAGTGCTCACCGACTGTCAGTCGAACTGACTCATTTTCCTTTTAAAATTAAATTACTACTCGCTCGTGGTAAACGGTATTTATGAAGTGGTGAATTGAATGCAACGTAAAATGCAACAGATGACCAACCACCTGCCTAACAGATGCATTTTAAAACAATGAATGCGGATTTTTTCTAATTTAATGATTAATATTTTTATTATTGTCGTTTTCCTCTTCCATCTTCGTGTTCATGTTCAACAAGTGAAGAGATGAGCGAAAATGTCATATTCTAGCAGTTAGCAGTTACATGACGCAACACAATTACAGTGGGAAAATTGGGTCAAGAGGGATTTTATTAACTTTTACGACACTTTCGAATATAGCATAGAGCAGAAATACTTTAAATGCCACAACTATTTACCCCCGGCGTTTCTTCATCCAGATTTTCATCCTGCGACGACGACATGCCTTTCTGAAAAATATTGCTTATTGCTTCTCTTCTCAAGTATTCAAAACAATTTAATTTACGTAACAGTTAACGTCAACAAAAATCACGCACTGGACTGACGTAGGCAAAAATACAAATAGTGTAGCAAAATAAAAATCCCTAACTAAGCACTATATTACAACTGTGACCTTCGAAATGAAAGAAAATGAAACCTCTGACGATGTCGTCAAAAAATACCAGGTGATGATGATGCTGTATTGTTTACAATAACAATAATTATCCTTTAACTTTCAAATCTTTCTATACACAATTTTTTTCATTTTATGAGATTCTACGAGAGTGGTGAAATAATGTCAATGAATGAAGTGAAGACAATCGATAATTAATATGTTAAAGTGTTTTCACATACCTATTTAAACTTTTTACGACTTGATTCACCACGATGATCGTTTCGATTTTTGTTTTAGAATTCAGACTCAACTCAGCGAGAGCGAGACTTTTTGTGTATGGCTCTTCGTTCTGGCCTTGGGTCGACCAACTTTTTACGACTTTTGCGATTTACTACTTTACGACTTCTTTCCCTTTTTACCGGTGCTGCGCCTGACTAATTTCACTTCGCATGCTTTTGTAACACTATTCGATTTTGCAAGGCAATGTTTCAGTCTCTCACTCTCTCAATTCAATCTAACCCTACCCCCTAAAAACTAAAATTGAAAACATAAAGAATGCACCTGCCAACTTCCCTTTCTGACGTGACAGACTTTCAAGTTTTAAGGGACGGGGTGATATAAAACATCATTACAGTTAAACATGCATCTTTGTTTAAAGAGAGATGAAACAAAACAGCGAATGAAAATGCATAGAACAGTTTCAATTTTTTCATGATATAAGTGGATTAGTGGAAATGAACTAATTATTTTTAATTTTATTACCTGATGATGGTGACTGTGTGTAGTATGAGGGTGAGGATCCAAAATGTGATGCGGTCCACCGGGACCTGGACCTCCTGGTGGTGTTGGAGTAGCCTTGACAAATGTGACCGCGGGTCCTGAAGGGATTCCCTGCGTTCCGGCAATAGAGTGTGCAGTTACAGGCTGGAACTTGGCTTGAATTGTGATTGGCGGTTGAGACGGAGGTGGCTGTTGAGGGGATTCGGACAATTTACCGATTACAATTGTAGGTGGAGGTGGTGGTCCCTGCTGAATGGGATGAGAAAGCGGTGCGAATGATCCTTTCTCTTTGTTTAGTCCCATTCTGTCCGAAGGAGAATCTTTCATGAATCGTTTCATCGGGATACTCGATTTTATTGCTGATGCTGTTATGGGAGGGGTAGACTTCATTGCCATTGACGATCCCATCGAGGCAACGGCTGCGATTGAAGCCGCGATGCTCTCGGCTGACGATTTAATTGTGACCGGCAGGCCTACCTTTGTTATCGATACAGGGGTTGGAGGCGGCTGAGGAAGTGGAGGTGGTGCTGAGGTAGTTGAAGCAAACATCATCCCCGTTGAAGGTTGGGTCTGATAAATTGTCGAAGTCGACGTGATCACAGTTGTCGGCACAGCAATTGCCATTGCAGGTGAAGCCCCTACATTTGCAATGGCTGCATTCATTGCTTCAGGGTTCATTTTACCCTGTTTTACAGGTGCTCCGGAGAGTAACCCAAGAGGTTTGGTAGACTTTCCTGGAGATTCCATTGGAGGAGGAATTCTTTTCTTCACAGGAGTTTTCCTACCTGGTGTCGGAGTCAACGTGATAGTTGACGTGGTTGATGTTGGAACAATCACAGGAGGCGGTGGAGGTGCTCCACTCGAAGGTAGTGGTGCCATAGTTTTGACGGGAACATTTGAGGACATTGCTGCTTTTGCCTTCTTCTTTTTCGGCTTTGGCGAGTCTGTCGGCGTGCCAGAAACTGGACCCGGCCCGAACATCGGTGCTTTCACCGGAGCTTTAACAATCACAGGAGGAGGTGGAGGTTGGTTAGGAGGAACACTTGGAATGGCTGCGGCAATTTTTAAAGGCTGCTGCTGAACAGAAGAAGGGAGTGGAGGGGGAGGCTGATGAATTTGTTGTCCTTGTTGAGTTTCTCCTTCCATCGAGACAGGTTTCGAAGAAACAATGCTAATTGTTGGAATGGACGAGGTTGCCGATGAATCTGCAGTAGACGGTTGAATCAAGTGTGGGAATATTTCCTGCTTTCTTCCTCCAAAGGGGGTTGATAACTGGTGACTTTTGGGGTCCATTTTGGATCCAACTCCAGCTATAGACGCAGCTATTACAGGAGTCAACAAAGGTCTTCCGGCTATTGTATTTGTCGTAGAAGATGCAACTGAGCTTGTAATTGTTATTACACCAGCGCGAGGAATTCCTCCTCCAGGCACTGACAGGAGAGGTCGTTGTTGTTGTTGTTGATTAAGTAGAGTTGGAGGAAGCTGGGTAGAGATGACGGGTGTCTGTGATGACTGTAAGAGAGTTGCAGATGGAACAGAAACTGGAACAAGCACAGGCCTTGGGGGTGGCTGTGCTGATGTGGTTGTAGCAGATGTGGTGGTCGAAGCTATCACGGAACTTTGTATCAAAACTGGAGGAGGTGGTGGAACTGAGGTTGTTGGGGTTGGTGTAGTTGAGGAAGCCGTCACCGCAGTGGTGAAAATGGATCGAGGTGTAAGCAATGATGACGCAGTAGTTGACGGCATAGGCACCCGAACAGAGGTGGCACCCAATAATGCTCTTGGCTTGAAGTTTGAAACTGGTGTCATGATTACTGGTGTGGAAGTAACAGGAATTACGGGATTTACAGACACAAGAGTAGGAGCTGGGGATGAATACGTTGACGGTGATGCTATCGTGCTGGTCGTCGATGGAATGGGGGTTGGCGAGGCCAATACCGGTAAAGGTGGTGTACTGAGAAGTGTCAAAGAAACAACTGTTGTTGCCGGTGGAGTTAATGATGGAGCCGTTGTGGGCGTGCTTATTACAGGCACGTGACTTTGAGAAGAAGTCGCAGAAGGCTTTGAAGGAGTTGCCGCCGCCGGTGTCACAGGTGTTGGAACCACCGGAGTTGTTATAACTGAAACCACCGGAAGGGATATTACTTTTGTATCTTCTTTAGATGATTTGGTCGGCAGCAAAGGAGGAGTTGAATGACTGGAGCTGGAGGAAGGTGTTTTGGTTGTAGAAGTAGAAGCTTCAATGTTAGGTTCGCTAGGTGTTGTTTTAGTTGGACTCAGTGACTTATCCAGCGTTTCAATTGCTACAATCGGAACAGGAGCTTTATCCTGGTCTTGGGCTTGCTGTGACTTTAGTTTCGTGACCAGCTCTGCGGGCGAAGAAGATACTACTACCGGGGCTTTATCTTGAGCTGTAGCTGCCGATCTGCCTACTGGGGAAAACATTTTCAGTTTCGGGGCTGTGACAGTAATAGAAGGTGCCGAGTCCTCCGTAGCTTCATCTTGAAACTCATAAATGTCCACTTTTGTTGGCTCTGGTGGAAGAGGAGAACTTCCAACGACCACACTCAAAGTGGGCGGAGCTGGTGATGAAGCCGATGGTTGTGCAGGGGTCGGACCAACTCCTGGAGCACTTTTCACCATTTTATCTAGCCCCTTCATTTCCGATCGAATCTCATCTAAATCTATCACCTGGCCACTGACACCGCTAGAAATGCTCGAACTGGAAGATTCTTTGGTGTCTTCCGACGTACCCATTTTGCCAGGTTCTTTCTCTTTGTCTTTGGATTTTGAAGTGGATTTTGTACTGGCAGCACTTCCGGAAGATATCTCATCATCTACATCAGCGAGTTCCAACTTCTTTTCTTTCTCTGCTTTGCTTGGTCTACCGACATGTCCTGAGGACTTAACTTCTTTCTCTTCGACCTTCTTAGTCTCGATTATTTGTTTGCTATCACTAGCACTTGGAGGAGTGACAGGGACGTTCGTGGGGACATCTTTATCCTTAATTTCTTTGGTAGCTGTCTTTGATTCAATGTCTTTAATGATGGTAGGCGTCTTATCTGATTTAATTGATTTTCCATCCGAATCACTAGTTTCTGCCTCACTGTCTGAGGCTGCGGTGCTAGCGGCAGAAGTATCCTGTCCAGATTTTTGTCTCGTTCGTCTTCGTTTGGGAACCGAAGGGACTTGAACAATTTCTGAGCTGGTGGAACGTCTTCGTTTACTTCCAATAGGAGTAGATGTAGTCGTAGTCGTTGAAGCAGCAGCAGCTGCTGCAGCGGCTGCTTTACTACTTCCACTCCTTGTTCCACTGGCCAAGGATGGTGTTGTTGTGGAGGAAGCGGAAGTGCTACTCGTCGCAGAACTGGAATTTCGCCCTTTCCGTTGCTTTGCATTTTGTCCTTTGGAGCTGGACATATTTCCAGTGGAGGATGGGGGTCTGCTGATATCCTTTGTTTCGGTTTCACCCGATAGCTCCAGCTTCAAAGTAATATTTTCTGAAACACGACTCTGATCAATCCACTCGTCATATCTGTTGTTCCAGCCAGTGTAATGAACAAGGAATGTCCCCTCTTTATCATTTATGTCGATAACTTTAGCTTCATATGTTTTTCCCTCAGATTTTGGGTAGTAAACCTCAAGTTTATCTCCAAGACGTATTCCCACTGATGTTTTCGTGGCTGGAATTGGCTTTGATTCTACAGGTTTCTCTTCTTCCTTGGAAATCGGTTCATTAATCTCTTCACTTTCACCCCCCTTCGTACTACTTCGTTTATACTTTCCCCTTCCAGCAGCTACTGGTGTTGCTGCTGCAGGTGGTGCTGCTCCTGCTACAGACTTTTTCGAGGGGGATGCGGTAGTACTCGATGGAGTGGGTGGAGCGCTGCTGCCCTCATCTTTTGTTGAACTTGCTACTGACGACTCTCGTCTGTCCCTGTCTCTGCTGGCTGATGACGCTGTTTGTCTCCGCTTTCGCGAGGAAGCTGAAGTATTGCTGGAAGACGAAAGAGACGCTACTTCTTCCGCATCTCTATCTTTCTTTGGCTGACGACCCCGTGCACTCTTACGAGGTTCTTCTGTCGTTTTCTCTTTTTCTTCAGGAACGACCTTCGTTTTCACATCGGAACTTTCTGAACCAGTGTCCGGGGAGTCTACTTCAGGTGATGACGCAGACGGTTTCTCCCTGTCAGCAGAGGATGCTTTTTCTTTCACTTCCCTGTCTCGTTTCGAAGTTGAAGTTGAGGGAAGAGGTCCAGGTACAGGTCCAGGTGCGTCGTCGTCATCGGCCCCTTTTCTTGATTCGCGACTGGAAGAAGTTGGCCTGCCTCGTTCTCGGAAAATACTGCGGCTACTACGGGACTTGCTGGTTGTGACGGTGGCAGTTCGAGGAGTCCACGTGCATCCTAATTTACGATAAAATTCTTCAAAGTTGAAAAGAAACTTTTTGTAAGCTTGCTTGACCAAGTTTATGGTGGATGTGGAGGGCATAGTTCCATAGCCCAGTTTGAGGGTAACTGACTTCCACTGGCTTTGATTGGTTACCTTTGTGTAACCGCCTTTAGAATCAACCACTTTGTAGAGTTTCCACAAATCCAGATCCTTGCTGCATACTTGAGGTACTTTGTTAAGAGGAGTTGATCTGTCATCCATGAACTTGTAAAGTTGAGCAATGAATCTGTCCTTTTCTTCATTACGAGGATCGTCCTCCGATACCTCAGACTCGGATTGCTGGTCTTCACCTTCACCGCTTTCACTCTGTCGCGTGTTTCCAAACAGAACGTCACGGTCCCAGTGAGGAGGAAGTTCATTCTTTTCAATGTAAAGAACAGCTTTGTCTACTGCTGAGCGAAGGACATTCGAGTTTGAGTCAAACTTACTCGCCGAGTCTTTGCTAGTAAATAAGGTAATTTCTTTCTTGGGGACAGTATAATATCGACCGTCTCTGAAAGACCTGACGAGGTATTCGTCCTTGATTCTTATCTTCGCAGTTTCTTGAGCAGACGGACTAACGACAAGTGCGGGGAACCAGGTATCCTTTGACTTCTTTTTGTCGGTTGACTCCACACAGACCACTTTACCCATGTCCAACTCCTTTTCGACACGTTTTCTACTCTCTCTGCTTTTTGGAGGAACTTCCTCATCCTCCTCCTCGCTCGACTCATCTTTATCCGCCGCCCTTCGCCGAACTCCTCTCCTGCCCCCCACAACTGGATTACTAAAGTGCTCTGGATGTGTGAGGGGTAGCTGGTCGAGTGTTTCACTTTCATTGAAATGACGACCACTTTTCAAGCAAAGTGCAGATCGACGCAGAGTTGTTATGTCTCCGTCGTCAAATACAACTGTATACTGACTGGAGTCTTGAATTTTGTTTACTGTTGCTTCTAAAAATTGGTTTTTGTCGGGGTGCTTAGCTTCCACCTGATGTCCAACTTTGAGCTGACCTCTGATGTCCACATCAGCCACTAAAGCGCTCCCGTTGCCAGCTTTAAATGTGACCTAAAAAACCAATAGGATAATTGTTAATTTAATTATGATATTTTTATAGTCAAATCTATAAAAAAAAAATCTCAAGTGCACCCAAACATTACCTTGCATTTCACAACACGGACCACCTTACGAATTTTCGCTTCACAGAACGCTCCCTTGTATTTTGCACTAACCTCAGTGCCAACGGTTAAATAAGGAGGGTCATCCGCCTATTGCACAATATACAGAAAAATTGTTAATTATCACGATTTCATTTTAATGAAAGTGTTGTTGCGCATTTTTAATTTAAAATATCTCACCATATTTTACGATATAGCGATAGCCGCACTTTCTTCGCAGAGATTCTTCAGAATGGATTTAGCAATTAAATATGCGCCCTCGCATGATGTCGGTTCTAAATATCATATGGGAAGAACGAACGAGATTAATGTAGAGACGAAACAAATTAGATTTTGTTTCGCTTGCTCAATTCCTTTCTGCTCTGCAAAGTAATTGGACTTTTCGGTAGAAATTAATGAAAGATATATTTTGCATTGCAGCTTCTCCGAAAGACTAAATCAGGGTTTATGAGTTTTAGTTCCAGGAATGGTAATCATCGAATCGTAATTGATGTTACTTAAACAGGACGACTAGCAAAATGTCCAATTGTGAGCTCTCACTACAGCAAAGCAATAATTTGCATCAACGGAAATCACGTACTTTGAGTGACCTTCCGTTCACTTCAAGAAGACTCAGTCGTTGATGATGATGCTGCTGCTGCTCCATTGCAAACAATTAGGCGGATCGCAAACAACTGCCACTGTTAACCCGTGAGCTAAAACTTGAAGTTACTTCACTTACAAACTAAACTTTCCTTCTTATGAGCATCCAACTTCTTGCATGCCGAAATGCAGATTAACTATTAACTACTACTACTTAACCACTAAATCATATTTGTCCAAAAATGCTTTAACTCTTCAACAAAACATCATTACAATATTAGAATCCTACTGACTCTGCGAACGAATGCATTGAACATGTACAAATAAAGCTGGCAATCTGACGAGACGGGGAGATGTTGATGATAATGATGATGGTGAGTGTGAGAGATGATAAAATTGTACACAAACGAAAAATAGTGCCACTCTGCCAATCCGACACGCAGTTTAAAGGCATAAGTAAAAGAAGCAGGCACAGTTAAGTAAACACAGACAAGTTTTTAGCCTTGTTTCCTACCAAAAAGCAGTGGGTCGGGTCGATCTGCATCAGTCAAGTAACAGGGGTAATAAGAACCGAGTAAGTGTGAACGAGATTCACGGGAGGAGGAGACTTTTCTTCCAACATGTATCACATGAAGCAAAAAAGCTTATACATAGGACTTAGACTAAGGTAGGGCGAATAAGCCATTTCAACTTTCAAGCTTGAGCTTATCTTTAACGTGTGTGTGGTATACTCTTTTCATGAGTTACAGTTTACAATACAATACTACAATGCAATGTAAATACACAAACAAATGTGTACAAATGTAATGAATGAGACACACAGGTGAGAGCAGAAGGAGGAGAAAAGAGGTGGACAAACAACTGCCGCGCCGCTTTTGCCTCAATTTTATTGCATCGCGTTGAATGGACAAAGAACCTATACCGAACGTTGTGGTTTACTTGCTTTTTACATTTTACTTTCTCTTTGTGTCCATTCCATTCATGTCGCGTTGCACGCATCACATTCATTCATCGCATTTGTAGCACTCAACTACTAAAACTTGTCTGCTTTTATACGATTAACACTTTCAGTTTCAGATGGTAAATAAGATCAACGCGTTCGGTTTTTGTATCAACCTATTTAGCAAATGATTGACGAGAAATACAGCTTTAATAGCGCACGTGGTATTCAGATGCTAAAACTGACAAGACAAGTGACCGCTCTCATCTCAGAACAAGCTTGATTTGCACAAAAATTCAAAATATGCTCAATATTATGCAAAATAAAAAATGCTAAAATCCTTGATTTTTGTATTCGTGTATTTTTCTTTACTCGCACTTATCGGTTTTTATTAGCCATCGCTCTGAGTTTTCACCAACATAATTTTCTAACTTGTATAATTTTTATTGGATTTTTCAAGTAATGTCACTCATCATATCCCATTAACATTGCAGTTTGCAATTTAATAACACATTATTCAAAAGTAGTGAAGTTTAGTAGTTACATAATGTTTTTTTAATATAATAAATTATTGTAATGTATAGTTTTAGAAAAAGCAAAAAATCAGGTATCACAAAGTAAAGCTATTTCATAATATGATTTAAATGTATAACGTAATGTGGACTAACAATGGGTGAAATCATTTAATTTTACAATAACACTGTCGTTATCGGGATTCTTTGTCAAGTCATCTCCCCCTATGGATTTTGGGACACTTCAAAATACACGATTTAAATCGTATCCTTAAAAAGTAAAAATTACTAATATTGTAACAACAACTGACGTATAACAATAATTGTTGATTAATGCTGCTTGGTGGAGAAAGGTGGGGTCAGTGAAGGTTAATGAAAATATAATGAATGATACTGAATTTTATAAAGCGAACCTTAGACTACACATAGTAATACCTCTTCACTTGTTAGTTAACTAATAATTATTCTTTGTTTGATGTTTATTTTGTTGTGACTTGATTTTCGGTAGGGTCTTATGTTATTTTATGTAAATTACACGATTCTTCTGTGATGTAACACATCTGGCTTAACTTTTTTCTGCAATACTCCAGATTTCAACAATCGAAAAGTTAAATTGGTTAACCTACCTATACTGTACATACAGAGTCATTTAAAAAATTATAAAGATGCTCAAAAATAACTAGGACACCTGCTGTATATTCTTACACGCGTAATAATATTATGCTTACCTTCCGCAAATAACGAACAAAGTCTACTAGCACGGAGCACATAAGAACGATGCAAGATGCATTTTAAGCACGAAACTACTACTTTCTTCGACAACTTTCTATTTTTATTCTATAGCTACACCGCACCTTTCTATGTGATGATGATGATTCGGGATGACCTCAGTGACTTGCTGCTTTTTAATTACCTTTGGTCTCTAATAAAAATGAGTTCTTCTTCAATTTATTCGCTTACTTTCTAATTTCTCACTCTTTAAATTTACATAATACCTACATACATATACATACCTGTATTGCCACCAGTCTAATTTTATTCTATTCTCTAATACCCAGTCTCTATTTTATTCACTCGTTTACCGGTCTTATCAACCTTCATCATCACTACAATTAAACCTCACCACCGAATATCAAGAATTCCAACTCAATTAAAGTAGATCATTTTAATGATAAAATGTCATAATGTCATTCTGCATTAACCTTTGTTTGATATACTGCGGCCATGTCCACATATTTTCCCTCCTGTTTCTCGACCTTGCCCAGTTAGTTATTGATTGATAAATTAAGTTCTGAGAAGATGATGAAGGAAAGTAAAATTGTTTCTGACACACATTTTTATGAAAGCCAAAAGTAGTAACGCAGTTCAACTAACGAATTCAAGATTTTCTTTGAAATATGCCTGATTAATGAGTGACGATGATGTTTTAAAGAATAAAGATAGGAGATAGCCAATCTGCAAAAGTTACGTAGTTTCCAATGAATAAAAAGAGCATAAAACTTTACAATTATTATTGAATAGTCGGTAGAAAAAATTGGATCATACTTTGTTTGTCTTCTGTGTATAATGTTGATGATGTGTGATGGTACTAGTTTGAAATTCTATCTTAATTATTGTTTTATAAATGTAAATTCGTAATTATTTTGAATGATTAGTATGTTTATATTTCGAGATGTTGTTTGTATAAATAAATACGTTGTGTATGCATACGCATGTGTGTATAAGTAGTAGCAAAACACTCTCTGGTTAATAATTTAGTTAAAGTATAAAAACTGCATTGCTAGTCTGATGCCTATTTACATTTCCTAAATTACTACGACTTTTTTTAGTGTGAATGTGATTACAATTTTTATACACTGATACTGATAAATCTGCGCTGCCTTCTTTCTCAATATCTACAATTGTGTTGCAGGATGAAACGACTTTCTCCTGCCCTCTATGGGAAATCTACAATTAAATCTACTTTTTAATGTATCGTTAGTAGTGAGTGAGGAAGAACTTGTATGCAATTCATGTTAGAAATCTATAGCGGTAGTGTCTTGAAACCTTAGAGTATACTTTCTAGCTAGGATGCATTGCTTTGTGAGTGAGACTTGTTTAATTGTTCATGTTAACAAATGCATTCGTTTCAATTGTTATTACAAAACTACAAAGCCTAAGTATGTGGTTTTTAAACAAATACAATTTAAACAGTGACCAGAACACTGGCACGACGCGTTATCAAAGATAACGCTACACATATTATGAAAATTTTAATTGTACACATATTGGTTTTTGGTAATTTAAAAACGATTATGTTTTTATAGTATGTAGATTTCTAAACGCTGAGTTAATTTTGTGGTATTATACTGGAGACTGGAAACAGGCTAGAAGAACTATATAAATAGACGATCAATTCAGCTGTAGTAGAAAGGTATAACTCTATAACTCTACGAATTACTCGGCCACATTCTCTGCCTGACTTTCGTAGCTGGAAGAACCTTGATCTCCTCGTGGACTTGGGGGGCTGCTCAGGTTGGAACTATTATTCGATGTTAAAGAATGCCGCGGACTTCCATCGTGTCCATCCTAAAATGTTTGAAAACAAGCTTTAGTTGTTGCACACTCTGAAACAGCTATTTTGTATTCTAGTAACAAGAATAAATAGTTACGTCTGGATGATGATGATCGGTAGGTGACTTTGGTTGAATGACTGGACGCATCGGTGGTGGAACCATCGGCCTCCTCGGGGGCAATCCTGGAGGTGGACTCACTCCATTATAGTGACCTGGAGGAGCCTGACCAGGCATTGCACCTTGATGACTCAGAGAACGCCGTGGGGGCTCCGGATATGGCCTCTGTGAAGGGGAAAAGCGACTAGCTGAACTTTGAAGCATGCTACGAACTCGTTGCATTCCTTGCTGTTGCTGTTGAACAGTCGCAGGAGGATTATCCGCAGTTTCCAGAGTTGTTGGCAAATCCATCAGCCTTTGAATTTGGATTCCGTCTCCTGGACCCATATGACTGATGTGATTGAAGTTGGATGGAGCGGATATCATTCGCGATCTTCTATCCGTGTTCCTAAAGTCAATTTTATTCAATTGTTCAGTTCAAGCAGCTTTCAATTTAAATTTTCTCAAACAAGCAAAGCTGGTTATAACGCCAGGTCAAAATTCAATGAAAGTAAATAATGTAATCATTAAAGTAAATATAAAGCAGATTCCTATTAACCCAAAATGTATTAGTACTTACGAGGTTTACGCAAGACGTGTAAATTTTTTCACGAGCTCCCACCCATTGGAGGTTGTTTCCCTTCCTAAAATACTCCTAAATCCCAAATCTTAAGTCTCCATGAGCTAATTTGTGT